>JAQFYM010005289.1:0-13582 GCA_034694785.1 Agrenia bidenticulata
ATATTATATAAAATTTTACCCCTTAAATCAGGGACAGCTTTGATTTTTTTACGATAGCGTTACTAACTTTTAACCCCCTGGATACGGCACTAATAAAACTTCATATAAATTTGATTTACTAGTCAAACATAAATTCTAATTTTGATATGTTTTTTTGAATCTGTGTATATTTGAAGGTTATAAAACAATGATAAGTTAGATAATGACTTATTTACTCAAAAGCATTTGTAAAAAACATAAATTAAATACCAAACAAATATACGCTGCAAATGAAAAACACGGTTTTTTTTTTGATTTTGGAAACGTAATTTAGTGTCTAAACTTGCAATACATTTACAAAATATTATTGCATAAATACAAGCAAAATATGTATATAGTTACAAATTAAAAACAAAAGTATTTAAAAGACATATAATCTTGCAAAATATCCAAAGGTAGCTACTATATAAAAAAGTTTGCTAAAAAAGAGTTATATAATATATTGCATTATATAAAATTATTATATGACCGAATTCAACATTTGAATAATATTTTAAGTTTTGAATATATTCTCAAAACTTAATATATACGCATGATTTCACTACTTTTAAGACACACACATTTTAAAATTTTATTTAATTATGGCTCCATGGTAGGATTTTCTGCTGGTTTGCTACGTCTTTGCGACGAGGATTAAATCAAAGAAAACGTTTTTTTATTCATTGCGTTTTTTCTTTGTTGATTTTTTATATATTATTTTATTTTAAATTATTGATACGGTTTTTGCTTTTTTTTTATCTTCTGCTTTGTTTGAAAGAATATTTTTTTTTACTAATCGTGCAAAAAATACTAAAATGCAACCTAGAAAACGGGATAAACTTGTAAAATCAAAATAATAAATTTAATTGTAATCCTATAGATTCAATTTTTAACTGCCGATATCAAAAACGCAATTTAAAGACACAAGTAACAATTAAACACAATATTATTACTGACGCCGGTCAAAAAACTTTGTGCAATATAATTAGTAGTAGTAAATTTAAATAAAGATTTGTATTTTGTTTATCGTTATACTATAAGATGTTTCCTTTATGTATTAAAATCCTGAAAATTCTCCGGCTCGTCTTATTGTCAGTGTACTTTACTGCAAGATATATTTCTTATACGACAGGTGGAAAACACATGTTTCAAAAGTCCTTTAACATATCATTTACAGCATTTAATCAATATATTAAACTTCAGAAATATTTTTACAAGCTTTTTGGCACACGATTACTTCATCTAAAAAGGTTTGAAAAGTCATTTTAAGGCTGGGTTGATTTTGGGGCTAAATTAAAAATTAAAAAACTTAGTAATTTGTAAAAAACATTGCATGCTTTTTATGATTGGTGTTACGCTTACGTCAACTACGTAAAAAATGCCATAACAAGTCATGATATATTCTTGCATAGAATAGTTTGGAGTTTTAACCCGTCGAAAAGTTGTAAGGCTGTAAGATTTGTTAACTTCGGTGCGCCATCGTTGTCAAAACAATCCTTTGTGTTTTTTTTTTCTAATAATATATACATCTAAACATTTATTGAAATTTTATAATCTGAGTTGAATTTAAATTCTATTAATTTGCAAAATAAATATATAACTATATTTTTGTTTTATCTAAAAATACCGGGATGATATGTTTTGTCCGAGGTTCGTCTAAATTGAAGTAAACTGAAATATTAAGATTTTGGTAAATTTAAATCCGCTGTTTCAGGAACATTATTATATAAGTAGTATTTTAGATTTGTCGTTAGTTTACGTTTGTATAGGGTGCAATTAAAAAAAGTTTAAATTGTAATAGATAATTTGCGCAAACAGGTACGTTTGTAAAGCTCCAAGTGTAATATAATATAAAGTCAACTTATAAATCGCTCGTAACTTATTGGTTTATTATAAAGTCGCCGCAACATACTATGTGTATATGCAAAATTTTTTATACCAAAAAAAATATAAACTTGAAACTATAATAGCTGCTCTCAAAAACCCCGGATTAAGTGAGTACAGTACAATATGATAATTAACAATTACAGAACATACTTGGAAAAATATGCGTACGGTTATTGTGTTATTGCTTTTGTAAAAATACACATAGCGTAAATGTATAAAAAATGTCTGTTCTGATAATATAGCCCCCGGCCTACTTGTTTTTTGATATGTTCATGTTTTTTCAATAAAAAAAATTTCTCGTCCAAAGATTACATTTTACACTTTTTAGTTTTTTAAAATGATACATAAAACTCACATTATATATTTGAGAAAAAATTCTTTTAATAGTTCGTAAAAAGATAAAAAATTAAATTTCCTCTTTTTATGCAAAGAGTTTGCATATAAAAAGGGCTTTTTTACACTTAGAAAAATATACAAAAAAAATGTGAGTCTTATATACAGGGGTGTAACCAGGATTGTTTTTTGATAGTGCAAAAAAAAAGAAATGATCGTAAACAACAAAAAATTATTTTTTTATTTTTTACGAAAAAAATCTAAGAAAATTTAAAAAAACAAATTTTTAAAAAGTATAATTTTCAGGGGTTTTAAACGCCCCCTCAAAATACCCCTCCTTAAATCAGGCGTGAGTTTTTCTAGGGGGGCATTTGCTCTTTTTCGGCGCCTGGTGACGCCACTGCCTATATTTTTCAGTAGTGGTTTTTGTATGTATTTAAACATAAAATGTTTTAAAACATGTAAAAATTAAATAAGAACAGTATAGATAAATATCATATCATAAATGTAGGTTTTTACATGTTTTTGCTTGCTATGAAAAGTAAGTATGTTTTTTTTACGAGAATGCGTATAAAAGAAGGGTGTGAATAATGCTAGACATTTTAATATGACCATTCAAAATTTTTTCTATTTTATGAAATAAATATTTTTCCTAAGCTGCAATTGCAAATATAAAATTTTTTAGTAGCTTGAAAAGAAGCTTTTGACAATTTAAATAGATCAACATATAAAACAGAGCAATATACATGGAATATAAGCCATTGTCTTAATCTGAAAAAATAATAAATCAAATCAGACAATAACACAACAAAGAAAAAACGTAATTATCATATTCATGCATACATAAAACGTATCCTCTTTGTTTCGTACAGATAACCGGATATCATTTACTTCTATTTTGTTTTGATTGCAACTGCACTGTTCATTCATTTTTCGGTTGTATCTTTGGCGCAAAAAAATTATATTTTAAAAACTAAAGTTTTTAAATAAAACACTGCAACCAGTTATTGGTGCATTTGTAAGCAAAACGGTTTTTTTATATCTCTGAACTTTTTTAAACCTGTAAGACCAGGCTGATTTTTTTTTGGGTTTTATCCCGAATTACAACCAATACCTATGACAAAAGTTTTGTTTATCGGTATTTATACAAATGCATGTAGTAGGAAACAGTAAATACACTTTTTGCAAACAAAACATATGATTAGATTTAAATATAAATACAACCTTAGTCAAAAAGATATGTTGTTTATAGTACAAATACGTCGATTTAACATCTAAAAATAACTAAAATATAATATAAGATGTACCTAGAAGTCGATTAAAAAAATTCGTCGGTATTCGCAAGTTTTTAATCGTAGATATATTGCACAAGAATAAGCATTAACTACTTAAAAATGCAATATCTTTTTACCTTAATTCCGGAAAAAATACTGTTACATATATTTTAATGGAAGCATCTAATGAAAAAAAACACAGACAAAAATTTTTAAAATAGCGATTGTCAAAAAGAAACTGTAAAAAACAAAATATATTACGCGCGGAGCTGTTTTGCATATACGGAGACGCAAAACAAGACAATACACGAAGGAAACAACTTTTCAAAAGCTTTAGTGGGGTAAAGTAAGTAGTCAAAAAAAAGTTTGCACCCAAACTAAAAACCTACTTTAACGGAAAATGTCGTCGATGTGCATCGAATCAGTGACACCTATGATGCTGTTTTGAACTCATACAAAGTATATGTTGTATAAATGCTGTGGTAACCTCTTTTAAACTAATAAATAGTTGTATCCATAGCTCGCATGCAAGAACAAGTATAATAAATGTATCTTTTTGCTATATATTTTTATTTTGTGCTTGTAAAAAAAAAATGTTTTTTTTTTGTAAAAAATAATATTTTTAAATCTAAATTTTTGTAAAAGAAAAGTTATTACAGTACTACCCGAGTAGTGAAAAACAAAAATACACAATCTTTTGAAAAAAAATTGAGATTCAGTTTTTTTTTTTAAAACAGACCCAAAAACAGCCTTTTAATCTGATTTTAGCGGTCTGTTGGCGAAAATGGGATTTGTGATTTTGAACGGCTTGCTTTCTTACATAATCAAGTACGGTGCTTCTTTATTAGATTTCACTTAAATGCAACAGCATTGCATTTATGTTAAACATTAATTTTACAAATGTATAATGATATGCAAAAAAGAGAATACTGTGTAGGCGCATAAAATAAAAGGAAACTAATACCGATACAAGTATAGAAACGCTAACGAATAAAGTATTGATTTTTTCGCTAAAAAAATACTTTATATTGATATATATGCCATGTGACACTGTTGACTGGCCATTTTGCATAAGGCTATAAGATTAAGTATTGTAAGAATATTTTTTTCCTGTAGGGTTTTTTACAAATGTACCTAATTTCTTCTAACTATGTAGAAAATGAATGTGAAGCTATCTGTATATACAAAAACTTAACGACGCAAACGCAACGTAAAAATAGTTTTGTATAACTACTACAATAGACATTCTGCAAACTAATAGAAGAAAATTACAACTCTAAAAAAAAAGCTACAAAAAAATGGCTGTTTTTACGCTACACTAAGGCAACGAAACAAAGAAGCAACATTACAAAAGAAAAATGCTATATATATGAGTTGTTACATAATACTAGATACTACTTACTATTATACTATAAAAAGTAGTATCAGCCATAAAAATCATATCCGTGAACTTTCGTACACAGCTAATTATATGTACAAAGGGGGTACGTATACACAGAATAAATCATAAAAAGGTTTCGTACCCGCAATTTGTTTTTGTTTTTTGTTTGGTTTTTAACAACTTAAAAATTAATATATGACGAGTTTGAGCAGGTTTTCTAACAGCTTAAGCACAACCCTTCTTTTGCGATGTTCTATGATATTGCATTAGATATTGTGTTTTGTTAATGTTTTGCATTAGAAAGCTTTCTTTAATATCGGCTTTTTGCATGAAATTCGTTTATAACTGTTTAAAATATGAACGCAGCTATTTAGCATTTACATGTCAAACTGAAAAAAATTAGATTTTGGGTTAACATGTATTTTAAGTACTTTCGGCATTTAACGTTTTGCTTACGACTACGAAATTTTATTGAAATACAAAAAACCTCTCAACCGACTTGAAAAGTTTACATGTCGCTAAAGCTTATTTTTGTTCTGTAAAGGTTTTATATAATAAAATAGTTTAAAAAAGTATTTTTATATGGGATTAGAGTTTACCGGTATTTTTTTTTTGTAGTTGGTTATAAAAGGGTAAATTGCTTTTTTTCCAGTAGGCAGCAATTTAAATCTTTTTTGTACTAATTAAACGTAAAACTTAACATACCAACTACATTTTTTAAAAAAGGCCTATAAACCTCTTTATCTACAAGGTTAACGTCAAAATTGAGCTAATGACATCTAGCGTATTTACAATGTTTTTATTAAAATGTTGATAAACATAATCACTCAGTTATAGAAAAACCAAAAAAACTTACAACCTACGTTGTACAATTGATCAAGTAAATATAAAACTTTACGAACGTCAACATGCAGCTTTTTGTGTACATTTTGGATTTTGTATGCTTTTAATGCTTTGCTTTTTTGTCCGTTTTTTGTATCTGATAAATAACGAACACAAAGAGGTCGTACAAACATAAGGTAGAATCCTTGGATGCAAGGGCTATAAGTAAAAGCCGAAATTTTTTATTGTACAATAAAAAATATAAATATTTACAAGATGAACAAGAGGAACAATATTTTATGTCTGATACATAAAGTTTAAGCATTAGCGTTCATAAAAAATTTTTAGGCTACAGAAATATCTTTTTAACATAGGTCAAATCAATTTTTATCGCAAAGAGTCCTATAACACTATGTTAAAGACCTTAATTGTATGCCATACATACAATTCTGCCGTTTGAACTAAAGGATTTTTTTGTTTTCGTCTTTTTACTTGTCGGCCCTTTTGCAATGAACTTACGGTGGATAAAAATTTTTTAAAAACTGGTAATTTTATGTATGACTTGTTATTTTGGTAGTGCCTAAGAGAGTACTATCGTATTTTTGTACTGAATTTGTGCTAATATTAGGGTTACCTTATTTGAGATCCTGTATCTCAAGACTACAGGTATTTTTATCACAAAAAAGACGCCATGTTGTTTTGAAATCTTTGAAGTACGAACCATTGTATTAAACTATTGACTTTCACTTGTTTTTTTTGTTCAAGCTGTATTTTGTTGAAAATAAAAGTAGGTTAAGTAATTTAATTTATAATTGTACTAAAGTATTGTAACAAATATTTTCTAACGCATTTTATCTATCAATGTGATTTTTTGTACTAAAATTTTATATAATTAAAAGAACTTCTTTTTTTCAACACTAATGCGCTGTCGTTGAATGTTTTAATACTTGCAAAATTACGATAAGTGTCGTTGTTGTTAACACAAGAGTTATCTTGCACATGAATGATGAAGTTCAGAGATAAAAGCGTAAACAGGATGAATTCATAGGCCAAGCCGCCTTTAAAAGATAATTAATGCATTTAAAAGTGATTGAATATTAAAATCTAATTTTGTTTTTTCAAGTAATATATCCCAAATATTTACAAAGAAAAAGTGATTATAATAATCTTACAATATATTCAACTTTCTTTTGGTTTAACAGAGTGGTTTAAACACAGTTTATGACTAAACTTTTATAATTCTGTGCAGTTTGGCGTGCATGTGTGTTTAAGTAGCCGTAAATTAGTATTTTGTGTCAACATACATGTAAGTTACAAAAAAAAAGATGCGTTATATAAATAACGATAATTATAAATTTTAATGTGTTGTTTGCTCTTTGACTTACCATCTCGATTCTCGTAAATGCAGAATTCGGGAATCTCGAAATCGTGAGATCTTGCACGATAAGAATTTGTTAATATATTGTCATGTGGATGCTAAGATACAGAATTTGTACTATAGCAAATATATCTAAAACGTTTTAAAAAGATTTTTTGTTGCAAAAAATGTCCAAAATTACCTTACGTTTGTTGTGTCTATATCAGACTGTTAACACTTTGTAGTATACATACACACAACATTACTTATTTTTATACCTTTAAAATTGCCAAGCGTTGTATATTTTTTGATAGATTTTTAAAAAAGAAAACGTTCTTCTGTGCAATTTTGTGTATCAGAAATTGTAATTAGTTTTATATTCCTAATCTTAATGGACCTTTAGGTAAAAAATATCTAAGCAAATTATAGAATGTATTAGATATAAAGGTATAGAAGACAAGTAAATCTCCATAAAAGGTATTAATTAAAAAAATCGTTTCGGTTTTATAATAAAAAAGTGCCTCAGACCAAACATCCCACAACTGTAAATAACAAAAATTGTTATTTTTGTATAACCTGATAAGCAAGTCGAAAAAAAACAAGAGTTTGTGTAAATATTAAAAATTTCTTTTAAGTGTTATTTTAGCGTAATTTTTTTCATAAATCCAGTTTTTTACGTAAAATGATTGTGTTTTCTTTATGCCAAAAAAAATTGTCATGTTTGTTGTAGTTCCGTTGCAAGGCATATGTTTCCATTATGTGACAAAGTATACATAATTGTATTATGCATTATTTAAAAAGGGTTTTATATTCTTGTGTTAGCTATTCATAGCAATAAAATTGTTTAAAATACATGTGTATATGTAATTTTACATATTTACTTATACCTATACACGATTTTACAAGCAAAAAACTTTTCAGAAAAAAAATAAATATAAGAAAATGCTAAAAAGCGGTTTTACGTATGTGTCTAACATGTTTTTGTAGGTGGCCATATCAAAAGCCTCCTCAATTCTGTGCCTGCAAAGAAAAATCGTAAAATGTGACAAAAGACAAGAAATTTGCGATTGATTAGCACCTAGAGTCAAGTTTATTATTATATCATAAGTTTAAGATAGTATTATTGCAAGCAAAATTTATTTTATATATACTTTTTCAAGAAATAATTTATTCATGATTTATAATACGGGTAGATAAATTTTTATGTTTATCTGCATACACTATCGCTATATGAGTATAGATTTATGGACAAAAAAATACATGTAATTGTTAATAAAAAAAATCTAAATTTAGTTTTATTTAGAAAGTAAGAAATACATTATTACTGTTGTAAAGTTACAGAGTAGCTGTACTGTCTTGCACTGGAGCTAATGTTGTTGTTCCAAAAAAATATTCCGCTATTAAAGGGGTTTCAAAAAGTTAAAACAGATTTTTGCTATAGTTTTAGATTATGAATAGAAATTTTGTAAACATACGGCGTGTGAGATATTTTGCATTACAGTAGACCGCCATTAGAAATTATATCGTTAGTGTTCTCCGAAAAAAAAAGGTTTAGGTGTCAATTTTATTTCTACACTATAGTGAAATAATATAATTGCCGATAAAGATGTTTTGTATAGTGAAAAAAGTTTCTTTATAGTGAACAAAAAACTCAATACGTGGACAAAAAAAATTACGATGGCGTGAAATCCAGGGTATCTGACAAATTATTCGAAATTCCAGCTATCGAAAATTAATTAATTGCAATAACTGATTTTTGCGTTTTACAATTATGATTTGCTTGCATATATTTAATTATAGCCGTTATACTATACAAAATATAAGCATCAAGTTGCTGATATAGTTTTAAAAATATACAACGTAAAATAAATATCAATCTTTTTTTATCATTAAGTAACAAATAACAAAATTTATTAAAGAGGTTATGTTGGCCTTGCAAATTAAAAAGCAAACAAACAGCTGTTCTCTAACATTTAAGCTCTTTTTACGCTAGAGCCCACTATTATAGTCTTAATAGATTCGTAAAAAAACTATAATATTTTTTTAAGTAAATATATAAAATAGTTAAAGCCCTTACAAGCAACAAATTTTCTGCTGTTTACAATGTACGTACAGTCATTGTGAATGATTATATTAGATTGCAATAAATATATACAAAAAAATGTATATTAGAAATATGTTTGTCACAAGGACTATAAAAAAACTACGGTACGACTTATACCTGTTTTTGTTTGCTTTAAATACAATAAAACTTGTAAAAAGCTAACCTGGTAGACTCTACAATTACAATGAAGTAAATTTATATCCAATAATCGGGTTTTATAATTTTTTTTGTAACAATTGCACCAAATAAAAAAAAGGTAAACTTTTTTTGGTTCAAAGCTGTAACAGATATCAATGCCGAAACAAAGATTTTGTATGAAAACGAGTAAATTTAGACTTGAAAACATGATTTTGTACAAAAATACGATTTTACAGACAAATTAAAATTATTAATGTACGAAAAGTATTGCCTGACAAGTTTAATTTTTTTTGCAATCTTACCTTAATTTAGGGGAGTGAAGAATAGAAAAAAAAATCATTATAACCGTTATAGAAAAAAGGTTGCGGTTACAAGACACTTATATTTTCTGCACAATGTATTTGCATGTATGTTGCTTGTGTATTATGTTATTGCATTCTTTAATACTTTTTGTCTGGTTTGACATGGATTTCCGGCGTAGCGCGCAACATTTTTTTATTTTAAAATGAGTTGACCACTTTGATTTATACATAACGGCAAAGTAAATTTGCCTCTCATAAATTGTAATTACGATAATGATATCTTAATAGGTGCATCGACATTAATAATATTTCTTAAAAGGTAATTTAACTTAATATTTCAATACCCTGGTAAAATCAAAACAACGCTCAATTTGCTATAGGAAAACAAATCACTTATAACACATACACTAACACTGAAGTATATGTTTACTTATTACAATTTGGGGTTGAGATTCAGGGCAGCATATACGATCTTCAAAATTTAAGAACATGCCGTATGTAAATAAAATGAATTAAAAAAAAATCCCGTCATGTGATCAGCGCAACTAAGAGGATTATCGTAATGTTTTCAAAGTAAATTAAGGATGGAAATTTGTCATGATCAAATATAAAAGATAACTAATATAAGATATTTTGTGTTTCCACATTACAACGGAAAGAACACTGCTATTTCTTTTGTGCGCAAGATACTATATATTTTTTTTATGCAAAAACATAAAGCTTGCCAATTTTAAATTTTGCCTGTGAATAGAAAAATTACAAATAATATATATTTGCGAAGCTCGAAGTTTGTCTCTTTTGTATTTCATAAGAAACTGTTTTTACTTACGCGTTTCAAATGTGACCAATTAGATTTTGTAAAGTATATAAAGGCGATCAATTTTTTTTTGCAAGTAATTGCATATATAATACTAAAAAAGCATTTTTAAATATTAATTGCCTTACTTTTTTAGCATTTTTTTATGAACGTAAAATATCGAGAAAAAAAAAAAAGTACATCAGTGGCGTATCCAGGATTTTTTTACGGGGGATTTTATGTAATTTTTTTATAGCGTTTAGAAATCCAAATCTCAAAACTGTAATCCAAAACGCATAAAAAAATAAATAGACTACCAAATTCATGTTAAATCTATATATGATTTTGTACTTATTGATTTTTTTGGTGGTCTTACTTGTTTTTCACTTTTACGTTCAAATATATTTTTAGTATTTTGAGACAATGACACTTTCGTCGCGTTCAAAGCAGTAGTGTATAATGGTTAAGCACGGATTGTTTTCTACAATTTGTATTAACTGGTTTTTGTAATACAAAATCTCTTGATGCACATGTACGCGCAATAATGTTAAAACAATACAGGGTCAAGCAATTTGCAAATTTATATCTTGTTTTACGACATGACATGCATAAAAAATCACAAAAAAAATTCATTTAAAAAAGAATAATTTGCTGTACAATATGAATGCAGCGGACAATTTTGTACAACAAAAATCAACGGAAAGATCAATTTGTGTCCAAATTAGTGTGGAAAAAAATGTCTAAAACGTCAAAGCTATGTTACACAGCTGCTGTCAAAACAGAAATGCCATGCATAAATACAAAGCTGGTTGAAAAGGCTCGTATTCGATTTTTTTCAATTAGTTTTTTTTGTTATAGTAAAATTTTTGCTATGGCTTGGTATGCAAAATGATACATGCTTTAACCATAATTTTTGTAGTCGTATGATATCTTGGCTGTTTTACTATACAGCATTTCTTCTTGAACTAAAATTTTAAAATATAGTTTCGGGCTTTTTGGTGATATTTGAATACATATCAAGAGGTTCTAAATTGCACTATAACGTTTTTAGAGCTACTACTTCTACATTAATGAAATGGTATATAATTTTACTTAGGTACGTTAAGCCCTTAGATGCTTTACTAATAGTTATCGCCTAATGCAACGTACATACTGTACAACTTTAATTGCACTAATATAGACATACAAAAAAATGCTCATGAGAAAATACTAAAAATCATTAGTACAAAAAAAAAATATGTTGTAAATTTTCAAGTATGCACCGGAGCCTTAAATATGTATACGTTAAATTTTTCTAAATTCGTCTTTTAAAAAGCTATATTCTGATATACAATCAACATGCAAACCTCGATTTTTATGTTGAAAAAAGATGCAATATCATAGAAAAAACTACCATCTACAATTAAACAATGCTAGACTTCCTACTTGTTTTAAAGCAATTTTACCACCATATATAAAAAATAAAAATTAAAATGCAACTAACATACAAAAAAAGCCTTGTACATGGTGGTTTTTATAAAGTCTGTAAGCAAAAAAGTTATAATACAATTTAAGTAAAAAGAAAACTAGACAAAGCAATACAAAAAACACATGCTAGCTGTTTTTTTTTTGCATTTTGCTTGATCTTTGACTTCAAAAACGAAGAAGGCATCAAATCCGATATTTCAATTTGTGCCAGTATATCAAAAACAAGACATTTAGTAAATAACAAGTCCCCGCAGATTTTACGCTTTTTTGGTAGGAAAAAGTAGTTGGTAGCATCCTCAGAATGACTTTTAGTATTTTAAAAGACATCAATTTCTCTGTAAGATATTTGCATAGTCTCTACGCACCTGCAGACAAAAGTCTAAAACAAAATTCTTTACGATCTGTACGAAAAACGGTAAAATGAATGTAGATACTGCTTTTTTATATTATTAACACCTTTACAGTAACAAATCAATCCTGTAGAAACAAAGAGGCGCTGTCAAGGCGTAAAACATTTATACCATAAAGCATATCAATAGAATTTATCTTGCGTCATATTTAATGTGTGCGACAGAACTACATACAAAATACCTAGAATCAGTTTTAAAGTATTCTATAAATATTTGTATTAAATCAAAATATAGTACGGGCTGCTTTAAGCACTGGCTTTTCTTGACATGTTGCAAAACAAAAACGACATAACTGTGTATTGACGATGGGTATTTAAAATGATTTTAATTTTTTTTCCGATTTTACTATAGAAAACCACGCTAAAATTCTGTACTGCTCCAATACAAAGATGCCTATGTTAAACACTCGTAGGTAACTATTCTGCAACAATTTTCTTGTACCATTGTTTACAAATCCATTTTATTTGTTGTGTTCAAATAATAATACGCGTCTTAAATAGTTTTTTTTTTGTTAACTTGCCCTGTCAAACAAACAAATAAACTATACCTAATATGTACGATGTTTGCTTGTGATGAAAAATATATGATTCCAATTGCTTAACGTAATTTTGTGCAGTAATATGCATTTTTATACCTAATTTTACAGACTTGTGTTACTAAGAGTAACTAGAATACCTATGTGGTTCTTTGACCGGGTGTAAATTGTTTAGAGCAGGTTTATAGTTATGTATAATATAAAATTTGCTTTTTTGCGGGTAAAGTGGCATTAAATTAACTAGTAAATGTATATGCCTAGGAAATTGTATTAAAACTCTGCTAGGCAAAGGGCGAATCGAAGAGGGCACTGGGGGCACGGGCACCAGAGGCCCCGGCCAAAGGGGGCCCGCAAAAATATTTATTTATGGCTTTTTTTTGGAATAAAAAACATACAAACCATGTTCATGGAAGTAAATAAAAAACCGCTTAAAAAATATACTATAATAAACAAGCAGTAAATTTACAATCATTTTTTTTGTAATTTTATATGAATTTTTCTTGCAATATTCGAAACTTTATATCTTTTTTATAATGCGACAATTTTTTGTTCGTCGTTAAGTAAACTTTTTAAAATTATACTGTTTTTAAAAATAATATATTACACTTTTTTTCTATTTTTTTACTGCATATCTACGCTTTAATAGCTTATTTTTATATCATCCGAAATTATATTATTACAAAAAAAAACATAAAAATTGGTTGTTTGCTGTTCTGGATATAAAAGGTATGGATGAAATTGTGTTTGTTCGTTGTTGC
>JAQFYM010005290.1:0-13581 GCA_034694785.1 Agrenia bidenticulata
CTGATAAAATATTTTAGTCAGGATTTGAATGCAGATAAATGTTTAAAAATGACAATAATATTCTACTTTTGCAGTAACAAGATTATTTGGTACCCAACAAAAACAAATACTGATACCAGGTACTAAATGTCAAGTATTATACCCACAAGCGGTAAAAAATGATATTGATGATAAAATAGTTCCTTTTCGTAAAATTGAGATAACAAGAATAAAATACAGTTGTAAATACAAAATTTGAAGCAATAAACTTTAAAAACAATGAAAAATACAAATCAACCAATAATAAAGTTATCATTGCATCGAACAACATTTGTAAAAAATACCTAATACCCAATATAGCATTAATAGTATCACAACCCCCCCCCAAATTATAATAAAAGCACTGAACGCTTTTTTAAATGCGGAATAACAATAATTAAAACATTATCAAAGCTTCTAATAGAACAAAATATATATTTTAATGTCTATAGTGTTATCTTAAAAAATGCAAACTCTCTAAACGTAAACTCTTTTTTACGGATAAAGCGTAATTTTACTTCGGAACGATTTTAATTTGTAATTCTTTCTGATACGAATCTTTTTATTATCAGTTTTATTGTATTTTTCATACACAGATTTTATGGCAAAATTAAAGAAGCCAAAAAGTTTTTTACAGATTGATGTAGTTTTTTTTGTCAATAATATTTATATGCATGAAAGTACATAAACATCATTTATGCATTTACTATTATTTATAAAAAATATCCACATTTTACGATAATCCAACGTTTTTTTTTACAAAATATTATCCGGATTGATTATTTTGAACGTTTTTATAACCGCGGAAGTTTTTATTTGTAGAGTTCTCAATCATTTTACTTGTGGCTTTTTTATAATTTTTTAAAGTTACTTTTTTTAAATATTGTTTTTGCTGTTTTTGTTTTATAGTTTGCTTTTCTGCTGTTTTTATCTTTACATTTTTTTTTCTTGTAGGAAAACTTTTTGTGAACCATCAAATTCATATTTATGTTATTTCTATTTCTTGTTTTTTTTCCTAGTAATTTTGGTTTTTATTGCTTTAGTTTTGTGAATTCGAGACGCCACAGTAATTTTTGTTTAAGTAATTTTACAATAAATTACGCGATGCATTTTGTAAGAAAGCAATTTTTGATTACAACTTACCATTTATCTTCGACTTATAATTTTAGTGAAAATTGGATATTTTTTAAAATTAGTGAAAAATGTAATTAGCGGTTTTGTAAATCAAAATAATACAAATAACATTTGGACAGGGACGGATTTACAAAATCGGGGGCCCGGGGGCACTTTTTTTTTTCTGGGGCCCCTATTTTATTTTAAAAATTTTTTTAGTGGTAGGCAGTACTAATTTCAGTTTTTGGCCTTATATGTGTTGCTGCCATAGCAATTTGTTGTAAAAGTAATATTTAAATGGCAGAAAAAAAAAAAATTTTAGCGTATATTTATTATTAATTTACAAGATAAAAACCACGCATTAAAATAAAATTTATACCTGATATGCGTAGACACGTGTGCCAGTACACTTGAAAAAAAAAACTTGAAAGGTGCTTTTAAATGTGTAAAATCTTTTACATTTATTTTAAAAATTTGCATTTAAAGAAACATAGCTCAAACACAATTAATGCAAATTTTTTATTTTATGTGTTGTTTACAGTTCATACTTATATAGAAAAAAATGATTTTAAAGCAGAATTTCTTTGAAATTCGAGGTAAATGTCTTATTAAGTTAGTAAAAAGCTTTAGACGCATATCCTACGTTCAAAGTTATAGCCAGAAACAAAGAGATTTATCACGTATTTTCCAGTTCACTAACATTTTTGCAACTATTTTACGCAAGCCTAGAAAGATATCTACTAATCATTATTTTTTCGTATTTTTAGGCGTATTTAAACAATTTATAACTTCCTGAACAGTTTTTCTACAAAAAAAGAACTTTTTCAATATTATTTAAAATGATCTGAACCAGTGGCGTAGCCAGGAATTTTTTGTGACCAGGGCTAGTCAGTGTTTACATAAACTATGGCCATAAAACTTGTTTTATATCGGAAAAAATCTTAATTATTTTTTTTTAATTTTTTATGATAATTATTATTATTTTTTTTTCATTGAAAAAATCTCTGCACAAAAATAGCCCCCTCCCTCAAATTTAGGCGCGGTTTTTTTGCAAGGGGCAGGCATGACCCCTCCCTCTTCCTACGCCACTGATCTGAACAGAAAAAAATGTGTAATAGACGTAATTTTTATACGTTTTTAGTCTTGCAATTAGAAAAAGGGAGACTTTTAACAAATATTTTAAAATAAGCACTGTTCGTACTTAAATAAAATTTTATAAAATGTTTGCATTATATCTGTTAAAAATAAAAACTATACATATTTTTTTTGCACGGTCTAATAACACATAAAAACGTTTCCATGCAGTTCCTATACAAAAACAATATACATACTTATTTTTAAGATGCGTTATAGCAAATATTTAGTTTATTTTAAAACAGATACTAAGATTAGTAATAAAAATATGATCACAAAAAGTATGTTATTCAATTTTAAGTAATTTTATGCATTATTATAAAATATTAGTTGATTGGCTTACCAAACAATAATAAAATAGTAAAATTACAAAAAGCGCGTATATAGTACTATTTTTTTATGTAAAGTGCGAAATAAACACGCAAAAAATAAGCTTCTAACGCAAATTTTTTTGCTTTTACATTTTTATGGATCTTTTTTAATATCGTCTTTCTTTCAAAACTTGCATTGGCATATCTATTTTGCTTTGTCGGGTTTTCAATAGAAAAAAAAAAAACTCACAAAGAATTTTTTTGGGGGCCTCCATTGACGGGGCCCCATGGCCCATGCCCCCAGTGCCCCCCTTAAATCCGTTTCTGCATTTGGAACAACAAATAGTCATTGTAAAAAGAATTTTATAATTCTCGTCAAAAAAGTAACAAAACTTACAAAATTTTTATTCTATAAGTAAAAGTAAGTATTGAAAAAAAGACGTTAAGAATAATACGTATAATATTAACGTTGCCGTTTTCTAATTGCAGCAGAATAACACAGTAAATAATTTTGATAATATATTTTTAAAAATTTGTAATTTTTTTATTAACTCTTTTATTAAAAGCATTTTTTTTTAAAAAAGGTACTTATTAAATGTGGCGCGCCATGCCAAATATCTGTGCCATTTCTGATACCAAAATATATAACGTACTAACGAAGAAGTTTAAACATATTTAATATATGTTGTAAATATGTATAATAGAGATGTAACATCTGTTTTTTTGATATGTCAAAAAATAAAATCGTTTTTTGTTTTTAATAATAAAAAATATTTTTTCTAAGAAAAATCTACAATTATGAATTTTGTTGTTTGCACATAAAAATGTGTTTATTGTAGCATTGTATGTTTGTTTTATGATATTGTGTTATTTTACCATGATTTGCGGCCTATGGTATCAGGCAAAGCACGGGTAACGGGCATGGAGCGCGCCATTAAATCATACAGATAGTAGAAATATGTGAACCAAAATAAAAAGCTTTGAAATATAGGTGTAGACGATTTTTAGGTTTGGTATAGTGTCGTACTCAGGGGGTGGGGGGAGGAGCCCTGAAAAAAAAGTTGCGCCTAAACTTAAAGGAGGTATTTTTAGTGCAGATATTTTTTTATTGAAAAATTCTGAAAATAAAAATTTTAAAAAGAAGATTTTAAAAATAAATAAATAAGATTTTGCACTTTATAAATCGTGTTTTACACCCCTATTTTTACAAAAACACTGACTAACCCTAGTATAGAAAAATTCCTGGGTAAGCAATGGTAAGGTATATATATTGCTGTATTTACAAAATGCGTTCATCCTTTTTGTATAAATTTTTCGTGCAATTATAAACAATTTTTTTTATGATTTAATTAACAAAAAAAAACACTGTTAAAAGAAAGTAACTCACGTAAAAAAAGCGTGGATATATCTATATATCAATCAGAAAACAAGAGTTTAAAAACGGTTTTCCCTGTCTATGATCATAATATAACCCCGTAAATCACCATACCAAAAAACATAAAAAACTAAAAATAAATAACTTTATTGTTTAGGCGTTTACCAAAGTTTAAACAAAATAACATCATTACGGAATTATCAGAATAAACATGGAAAACAAAAAAACAAATGTTTTTATAAACATCTAGAAATATCTTTAAAGGATTTTTACTTTTTTAAAATTAACCTATAAAAGCAAAAAAAAATAAGATAAAAAATATTTATATGTTCTTTAAATGTATATGCTCGAAAAAAATATTTTCCACATGAATCAAATAGATCACTGTTGTTAAATTAAATTCGTATTAAAAATATAAAAACAAATAACTTTTTCTTTTTTCTCGCTGTCTTGTATTCTTAGATCTTGTGTTATAGAATTTTGTCATTTTTTTGCAATAGCAAAAATATCATTGTGTTGATCATGCCATTATCTATTTATACTATATTATATAATTAATTCCCAAAAAAGTGTACATAGAGATGACTATTTTTGCATACTCCTGTTGAAAAAAATTAAGCCTGAGTTTTCGACCATAATTTTTGTGCATTTTTTTTGTTTATTTTTAACATACTATATAATTTGAAGAGCTATTTTTTTTTGTTCCAAGAAAAGCAATAAAAATTTAGTACCAAAAATTAGCGGTTAAATCTTTTTTTGTTAAAAAATATAAATACCCCCGTCAAAATAAAACAGATAAGTGCACCTGACAAAAAGGCTGTAGTTTTTCTGTGTTAAGCAACAAATTTTTATTAATTTTTCAAAAATTTATTAAGGGGGGAGGGGTTAACCTTTCATCGAATCCCTTAAAAATCGTTTTAATCCTTATTTAAATACCTGTTGGTCTTCTTTTAGAAAAATTTTTGCTGATTTATGGTCTAACATTTATACAAAAATTAGTAAAAAAAACCACGATAACGCTCCTAAAATACGTTTAAGGACTTTTTTTTAAAAAAACTACTGTAAAAATGAAGAGTTTTACATGGCGTTGTTAATACTTTTTGTAAATATTCCGTGTAACAAATTCTTATCCACAGTTAAGTAGAATTTTGTATTTGAGCCATTTAATTTTATTAGATGCTAATAAAAAGAAAAAAAAATTATATTAAAAGCATACATATTTTAAATTACTGCAAGTAATGATGCGATACACGTACAAAGAGTTGGTCGTAATTTTCTCGTCATTCCTTATACTAAGGGTATTCTTCAATTTTAATAGTTGACATAAAGTTGTATACTACCATTAGAAAAAGTTTTAAAGGATTTTGCAAAAGTTTTTGCTGTAATAATAAATGTCGCGTGCCATTATCGTGACATGTGCCATTATCGTGACAGACTAACGTAAACAGCATTTGACAGAAATTACAAAATGTACAAAATAATAGAGTAAAGCATAAAGAACTTACATAAAATACAAGATTTTGACAAATCAACAAAATATCAAAAACTTATGTTTTGCAAAAATCATTAATTTTTTTTAGAAAAAAAATTACTTTTATATTTTTTGATTAATTATATGTATAATAATTAATTATTTATTATTTTGGCAATTACCAGTCTGACTTTACTTTTAAATTCGTCATTTTTAGGCCTGTTGTCACGATAATGGCACATGTCACTATAATGGCGCGCGACAATAAACAAGTATTATTTCAAATAGGACCCATTTTTAGTAAAAATTTGTATATGTATACTCGCTATAAACTACAAAAGTTTTCAATATCATAAATCAGCTCATTAATGCTATCATAATTAAAAAGATTATACATAAAAATGATAACACAAGGATTACAATATTTAACATAGACTAAGGCAATTTTCTGCCTTTTAATAACTTAGACTAAATGATTTTAACATTTCATAATATTTCTAGTATATTTAAACAGCGTTTGTGTCAAAGGACAGCAAATATTATTAATTAAAGATGGTTTTCAACTAAAAAAAGGTAAAAAAAAAGTAAATTTTTATTACTTGCAAAAAGCACCTCTATAATATGATATCATTATTCTATAATATGAGTTTTTACATCTTAAGAATATGTGCTTAGACTTAATTATTGCAAAATATATACATACTTTTATTAAAAAAAATATTTATCGTTATTTATTTTTTTTGCATTTTAAGTAATAGAATTACAGAAAGAAGACTATTTTTAACAAGACAAAGTTGTTAAGTTCATGCAGGGGAACCAAAAAAAAAACACAAAAATTTTTTTAGCTTCAGTTTTACTTGATTTCATATAAAAAAAGACAATTCATTACTATTAACATTTATCTACTGATAAGTAAGTGTAAAAAAAATGTGTTTTTTTATTATAGAAATATATCAAAAATTTTACTAAAGTATATTAAATATGTAAATTGCCTATAATATTCTATTATAAGGCATATATTTAAATATTGATAGCAATTGTTTACGTAAAATAAAAGTTCCAATCGATAAATATAGAAAAAATAAGCACATGGTAACATAAAAATTAAATTTTGTATGTCTTTGTTGCGTATTTTAATACCAGTGTAACTTGTGTTGCAACTTGAATACGTAATTTTTTACTTTGTGTTGAAAAAAAACCACTTTTAAATATTTTTTCGTATTAATAAAATAAATTTACGAAAAGTTTTTTATAACTTAGTATTTATTTGTTTACAATAACTTTTTTTTATTTTTAACATATCGGATTTAAATTAAATTTGAAAATCTACAAAAAGACATATCAGACAATGTTTTAAGGATTAAGAATTACAAATCTCTACTAATAAATATAATACGCGCATTTCAATACATGCGTATGTATGTTTTGTGACACTATTTTATACGTGTTCGTGGAATTTACTTGCAAAACCTATCTGTTTTTTTGTATATATTACAAAATAATTAAAAATATAACATTAAAAAAATTTCTGCAGACATATTGTGTTTTGATTTTTTTTTTACTCTGATAAATAAGATTTACATTTTATATACAGTAAAACCTGTAAATAAGAAAAAAAGGATTTTAAAAACACACAATTATCTTATTTTTTATACTTGAGTATTTTTATGTTAAAATTTTCGTGGAAGAAGCTTTCAAAAATGATCTCTGTATGACCTCTAAAAAAGGAAAATATTTTTTGTTCTATAATAAAAATGTATGAATCAGCAAAAAAAATATATTTACAATATATATACAGGCGAATCTATAAAATTCCCTTTTTTTAAAAAAAAATGATGGTTTAAAAGTATCTTTTACATCATGGTGTTCTTATTCAGAGGCGACCTTATTGGGTGGTATTACTGTAGTCTAAATTTCCTAAAAATGAATGTTTTAGAAAATGACTTTTTTTTAAGATTCTTTATTAAGGCAGGGTGTATTATTTCATTTCTTAATATTTTTAATTATAATGGCTTTATGCCGTAGGCGCTTGCTCTTTACAAAAAATGAGCCTGATTAAAAGAAAAAAAAAAGTGTTTTTGCCCCTAAATAAAAAAAAACACAAAGTCAAAAAAAAAAACTAGACCCAATATTTACAAAAAGATTTAGAAATATGCAGTACTATCTATCTTTCGTTTTTAAGTCGACAATTTTTTCAGCACCCTTGAAAATCCTGTTAACGCCTTGTTGTTAAACCGATAAAAATTTCATCTTTTGAAAAGATGATAACTATTTTTTTGTAACCGGTGTTAGTTGTAATGCATATTTTATTTTATTTTTTTACATATAAGAACTACTTTTAACTTTTATTGGTATTTTTTTGTTAAAATTTTAAGTTTTTAAAAATTAAAAATGTTTTTTTTTAAATTTGATATGTAAAAATCTAATTCGAAATTTTAATGTAAAACTAAAGAAATTTATGCTATAAATATTATATTTCAAATTAAAATAGTTTCTCGGTGTATTTCGTGTATAATTTATTCATGTATTTGCATTTATTTAATCCCATAACATTTTTTAGTAATTTTTTGCAAACTAAAACAAGTTATATACTTTATGTACAACGTATATCAATGACTATAAACTCTGCTGAACCAATCATTTTTGTTTAAGTTTAGTTACATACATTAAATTAAATTAATAATCAATTTATAAAGAAAGCTTATTAAAGTTTGCAGTCATATAAAAAAATGTATACTTAGTTTGAACCAAATATATTTTTTTATCTTTGGGGTGCTTACTTACATATAAAGCGGGTAAATATGCAGCATGAATTATGACAAAAGTGTATCATACTACATTACCAGACCTATCGTTTACAAAAACGAATGGATTTCCGTATTTTCCGTTAATAAGCATTTTTTTAGTATAAGTAATTTACAAAAAACACAGGTTAAAAAAAAATCTAAAGATCATAAAAATGGTTTATTTTTTTTACGTAAGTAAAAAATAACTGATTTTTGGTTATAATTGTCAAAGAACGCTAAAATATGAAAATAATTAGGAAGTCATCTAATTTCACATACTCTTGTATAGATTCGAACACTCTATAAAAGCGTTGTATGTGAGCGCAAAGGCTTAACATCAGTAAACTACAGATAAAAAAAATGAACAATAAAAAACTCGAAAACATAAAAGTTTTAAGTTTTTTTAAAAAGTAAAACTATTATTTGTTATGTTGCTGTAAATTACAACTAAAAAATAAAATAATACAATGGAATCCCTCATCTTGGGAACGTTTTCAATTTATGGACTTTTTAAAAATACATAAGAAAAAGGAAAAAAAAAGTTGATAAACTATTTTTATATGTATATACATGTTACATTGCTTCGTTTTGTTTGATTACAGCTGTTATTTTTTAGTATATGAGGACAATTCTCCGTGACCGATTTACCATATTAGGTTAATTTCTCATTTATAGAAACTCCCACTATGAGGGATTCTACTGTATATTCAAAAAAAAACGTAAGCTATAAAAAAAAGACATTAGAATGTATATTACATTCAAAAAACAAAACTGAAAATGATATTTTTTTGTTTATGATCACATATATTTTTAGAAATTTTTCAAAAGATGTCAGAGTTGCCAAAAGGCATGCACGATACCTATTAAGGTGCGTTTTTTGGTAAGTAGAGCATGATTCATCTTTCTTTTACGCTTATCTTACAAAAGCTTTTATTTGACTTATAAAAAAGCTTTTTATCTTGTTCACAATTTAGTATAACAAAGATAATAGCATGGAACTAGTTTTACTGGTTTTTTAAAGATCAACCGATACTGCAAAAAAGAAACAAGACTTTTGGAAAAATTTTCTTTAATGAAATCTGCGTTTTAACTAGAAAAAAACAATTTTTCCGTTAAATCCGTAAATACGTCGTTTCATAACGGCTTTATGTTCCGTATTGTAGTATTTACGACTATTTACGAAAATCCCGTACTAAAATAGGCCTGTGAATTACAAATAATAGTTAAAAAAGTATGCAAGTCTTATATTGCATAAAATAACAGAATAAATACTAAAAGATCGCCAAATTAAAAATATTGCCGAGAAGAATAAGACTAGAAATTTTGTTTTTTAAAAAAAACTACATTTATATACATCAATATAAAAAATTTTACCCTGTATAATTCCAAGAGTTTAGATTATAAAGAAAAAAAGGGTTTTTGTTCCATTCCTGTTTGCCACAAAAATAGCCCCTAACGACAATTTGCGCTTAAGAGATTCGGTGGGCGATTACGGTCCTTTTATTATAATTTAAAATATTTTGATACAATTTCACCACAGCTATTAAAGCTAGAAAGCGAAAATAAATACATTTAGAACAAAAAACCCTTGTTATCAGTGGTTTATTGGTGGGGAAGGGGGGGGGTAAACCTCCCCCCCCCAAAAAAAAAAAATCACAAAAATCTAGGGGGGGTATTACCCCCCTAGATTTTGGAAAAAAAATAATTAAATCTATAGTGTAAAGTATATACCAAAATTGTTTTTTTGCAAAATTATAATTACTTAGCTTCCAATATATGAAGTTGTACCTTCGAGTACTGCAAAAAAAGCAAAGAATAAAACTAGCTTTTGCTTTAGAGGTCGGCTATTGTTCAGGAATTTCTTTTGAGTCTTTTTACCGCAAAATGGTTACATTTACACTACTTCTAGATTATTTACACACACTTGTTTTTTAACTAGAGTGTAACATAATTTTTTATTTTTTATAGAAAAAAAACTTTCATGATTATATCTGTCGTTTAATTGCTCAGAGATATAATAATGTACGGAATCCTTAACTTTTAAGTTTTGTTGATTGTACATTTAGTCTATTTTGGAAGCTAGTTACATATAAATGAAGTGGTTAAATGTTTTATTTTGACATTTTCTTTGTATAAGTGTTGTTTTGAGTCGTACGGTATATTTTTTTTTGTATTTTTTTAAGAATAGTGTAAAATTAGATAATTGGGTTTTAGGAATTATATTTATCCATACTTACAAAACTTATGTCGTTTTTGCAATACATATAAAAAAAATATCGCAAATATATAGCTTTTTATAAGCCTTAATATAGCATAATACAAAATATCTAAGCCAACAAGATACACATAAATATATCTGCACAGAGTTAAAAATACATACCAGTCGCAAATATAGCATAAAAACACTTATAAATTGCCTCATAGGCTTTTTTGGGTTTTTAATGCAAAAAAATTATTAAAAAATACATTAGTAAGCAAAATGTACACAATCCATGTTTATACACGCAAAAATATACAGTTTACGTGTACAAGCATGTATGTAAGTTTTACATATGACTAGAAAAAAAAACTTAAAACAATATATTAAAGCGATTTATGAAAACCGATTTCTTTTGACAAAAAGGTATCAAAAATTAACAGATAAAAAATTCGCAATAATAAAAAAACTTTAGGTATTTGATTTTACATATTATTGTTTGTATTATATCCACAAGCTTTTTAGTAAAAAGAAACTTGCGATTTTTAGGAAAAAAAATACAAAGAAAAAAAACTCTATAATAAAATAAGGTTTGTGTATCCTTTCAATTTGACGAGTTGATTTAATCCGCAAATCAAACAGCAGAAACCATATTTTCTGTAAGTAATCATACGTAAAAAAATACAAAGAATCTGTATTTTATTGCGCAAGTTTACACTATCAGCATTGCCCTGTGCAAAAAATGTGTTTTGGTGGAGTTAAATGTTTTTGCAAAAAAAAGTGCCATTATAGTAACTAAATATGTCTCATATTACTAAAGAAAGGTTTTTTAAACGTTGGAAAGCAATTTTAATATTTTTTACAAGTAGTTCTCAAGCTAAAATATCAGCAAATCTATTTCTGGTTTTAAACTCAAAATAGTATTGAAATTGTTGGTAGTTTCTAAATCCTTATAAAACGCACAAAAACAGCGCATAACGCAACGAATATGACAAAAAAGCTAGCACAAAAAACTACACGCTGTAAAATTTTAAATACATCTTTATTACAAAGCTTGCTAAAAAAACAAGGTGTCGGAAATCAGCAATTGAGTTGTTTTTGCAGCCGCGAATGTTTTTCTTTGATAAGTATTGTTTATTAGTTATGCGCTTCATGTGTAAAAAAAGATTCTGGGCATTTTCGCTGTTGTTTACGAAATTTAGTGGATAAGACAAACGATTTTTGTGATTACGCAACGTTTTAAAACATATTTAAATTTATCCATGTATTGCAAATTTATAAATAAAATATCTTACTTAATACGTACAAAGAAGAAGCAGAATGCAATAAAAAACGTATAAAAATGCGCATAGTTTTTTTTTGCGATCACAGATTATTTTCTATTAAGGTTTTATTCACTCATAGCACGATTTTGTGCAAAAAACGTTTAATGTTTTTTATTTAATTTTTTAAACGATATGTATATTATTTACATGTACTTTTTACAGTTCATTCGTCATATATCTAATAGAAAAATCGCATAAAATGCAACCACTGCACTCAGAATAGTTATAAACTTTCGCTTTTTTTTTGTATACTGCATTTACCGCAAACAATTTTTAAAATGTTTCGATTATAGTTTTAGGATAATCAAGTGATATTTTTCTACATTTTTTACGCATATATATTACTTAAGTTATTGACATACATGAATACTTTATGCCAATTCATATTGCTTTTTATGACGGTTTTAAGACATTTTATTAACAAAAGAATCTTGTTAATTGACACCCCATAATCTTATCAAAAGTTTAAATATTAAAAACCGGGCAAAAACAATAACTTCATCAGTGATAAATTTTTTTTTAAAGAAAATATTTTTTTTCTGTGCCAGTCACAACACCTGAATTTTTTTCTTAGAACCCGTTTTCTTGTTAAATTTAATATTTGTTTTGTAAACAAAGGTTTTCTTCGTATAAATGGATTGATATGTAAAAAAAAAATAAATTATTTACGACACAAACTTAAAAATTATAAACTCGACAATATAATATAAAACAAGAGCCTTTTTTTTATTTTGATAAGACTTTTTTTGGCAATTTTGTAAAATGAAAATACTAAAAACGTAAAGTTGCCACATAAAGTCATGCTAATGAGAGTTATTAATCTAAAAGGCTTTTTTAAACACGCATTAATTATCTGATACTTTATGAGCAGTTTTTACTAAAGCTCGCGCTAAGTTTAAAATAACATTTTATGCTGAATTCAGATTCAAATCATAAAAAATTTGCTTTTTAAAAATGCATTAAATAGAAAAATATGATAAAAAGAAATGATATATACAAACTATATAAATTGCAAAAAAGGTATCTCCTCTGTGTTTTTTTTGTTTATTGGGTTTCTATCAACTAGGCTATAGTCTTTTCTACAAAAAATTTACTAAAAAAGTCCTTAACAACATTTTTTTCAGAATTTCTTAATTTGTTTTTTTTCATAAAAAACAATAAGTAAAAAAAAAAATTAGTAAAAAAAAATTTACAAAAAAAAATTTTAGCAAAAAAAAAAAATTACCCCCCCCCCCCAAGAAAAAAATTTCGATATCACCACTGCTTGATATATTTTTATATTACATCTAGAAACTAATGGTGTTTTTAGCAAACTTTATATAGGTAAAACCTACGGGTTGGGGGTGTATTACACACCCACAAAAATTTGTTCTAAAGTGGTAATGACTTAACGTCCTATATAGACAGACAAATATCTCGCTTATCTTAATCAGGGTCACGGCGTTATTAGAAATTTTTGAAGCAGGAGTAAGTCAGTATTTTTTTGCAAAACGAGCTTAAAAACATATTTTATAAATGTTTTTCGCGTTATTATTATTTTTGAAAAAAGTATACTAAAAAAAATTTACTAAGATTTTAAAAATCAAAAAATCACTGCAAAAAAAAGCCCTTGCCCCCTTAAATTAAGGTGAAAAGATTTTTCTGAAGGGGAGAGGGGTACATCCACCCCCACTTTCCCCTGGGGACGCCAGTGCTCTGGCAAAAATAAAAATACAGTAGATTATATCAGGGCTGCGGAGTCGGAGTCGGAGTTCGGAGTCGGAGTCGTTTTCCTTTTTAGGAAGTTATTGATTTTTTGGAGTCGGAGTCGGAGTCGTAAAAATTGAACTTTCGACTCCGAAATTTCGACTC
>JAQFYM010005291.1:0-13580 GCA_034694785.1 Agrenia bidenticulata
TTTATTTTTTGTATTTTTTTGAATAGTTTATGCTCATGTAAAAATTGGACATAATCAGATATCTCTTTTTGAAATTATTTTTATCAAGAATTTTGTATTATATTAGTAATTATGTTATTTGTTTAGCAGAAATGCGTACTGTAATATTTTTAAATTTTAAAGGCTTATGTTTTTTAGCAATAATAAGAAAAAAAAGATAGGATATGAACATGAGAGTTACGATAAATAACAATTCTATTAGCATGTTGAAGTTAAACGTGTTTTTTTGCAAATGTAAAGCCAGCGTTTATAAAATTTTTTGTACAATAAATTTTGTTTTTTAATAAATACTTTTAGGATAAAAAACTGTATAAAAAACATGAAACCAAAAAACGCAGTATATTGTGGGCCTGTCAGAGTGGGGAAGAAAAAGGGAATCCCTCCTTCCCCGGGCCCCGTCATAAAAAAAAGGGCCCTTTTTCCCTAATTTCTAAAAAAAATATTTTTAAAAAAAATATTTTTAAAAATGTAAATTTATTGATTATAAGTACAGATAAAATCCTAGTTACCATAATTGTCACAAATGCATAGTAATTATGATTCTAGACACGTTTTTTGTACTTCCCCCCTGCTGGGGCCCCCTTCTTTGACAGGCCCTGAGTATATTTATTGATAAAACGCAAAACAAAAACGCCAATTGCGTGCAATTTAGTAAGAAGCAAAATGCATTTATTACAGACAGTCAAAATATCGCAGCAAGGCTGAATTTTTTTATTTTGCGTAAATTAATACATTTCTAGTTGGTAAGATTTTTAGTAAAATCAGTTTGTCTGCTAACAACAGACTTTAATTTGCAAACAAAGGTTTTTCACTAGCTATAGTTTTTATTTATTGGTTAAACTGATTTTTTTGTTTACAAAGTAGCACAGCATAAATAATAAAAACATAAATTACGAAGCAATTGCATCTGTCTCTGTTGTTTTTTTTATTATAGTTTTTAACAAAAATATTTACAACCCCCCCTTGAAAAAATCCTGGCTACGCCCCTGCTCCATATGTAGGTTAAAGTAAGTGATTAGCATTAAAAAAACATTTTAAGTTGATTATTTTAATTGCTAACTTTGTAGTCAAAGTAATTTTTTTTCTTACTTTCTTCTTACAACAGAGGTACACAATTAGTTTATAAATATTGTTTTTTTACTAAACACCCCTCTTTTTGGTCAAAAATACTATAAATACGCTCTTTTTGACCAAAATACTAAAAATACCCCTCTTTTACGTGTAAAAAAAGAAAAAAGAAGACCATGCTTACAAGTTTTACGTGAAACATAGAGAATTAACTTTATCATAATTGCTTAAATGTTGGCTTTTGTAAAATTTTTCGTTTTTATACTTTTTTTGGTTGTTTTGTGTTTAGTAGTTGGCACAGAAAAAGATAATAGGGGAACTTCTACACGGTTGTAAAAAAACATAACTTATGTTTATAGATGTAATACGAGGTGTTCATTATTTTTTTTTTGTTGGTTCTCATTTTTTGTTTTTCTTTTGTTGATTTGACCAAAAAGAGGGGTGTTTATAGTATTTTCGACAAAAAGAGGGGCATTCAGTAAATAACTTCTTTAAAATAAAAAAAAACATACAAATTACGTTGGCTTGAATTAAACTACAAGTATTCATTTTAATAAAATGTTGATTACCATATATTTTAATATAATGAAGAAAGCAAAATATCTAAAAAACGGGTATTTTTTAAGTTCGCTTGGTAGGCTGTTTTTTTATTTCTGAGGTTATATTGTCACATTGATTATGCCAAACAGTATAAGACTGAAATGTCCATTTCGGCTTATACGAAAGAAATTTCGAGTGCAAGTAAAAAATATAAAAAAATGTTCATCCTTTATTTATAATATTTTTCAAATGCATGCCCTGGTTTTTGCTCCCCAAATAAAGATAACAGGACAGGGATTTTATTGCTTACTTGGTTGTCCTAGTTAGTAACTTAATGCGAAAAGCAAGATAATTAAAATATTTTATTATTTTCTTGCTACTTGTATTATATACTGTTGTTTATCCCTGTATTGCCCGAAATTCTACTTTAAAAAGAAAACAGATTACTGCAGGTTAATCAAAAATGCTAAGAGAAAGATACACAAGATTGAAATAAAACAATTACAAAAACTTGATTTTTAAAAAGTATTTTAAAAAAACAGAGGTGCTTTTGCGAAAAAAAAATATTTGTGTTTTTTTATGCTTAATATCTTTTTAAATATCTTTTTTTATGCAAATTATTTAAACTTATCTTTGCAAGCTTTGATATACAAAAATATATGTGGTTATATATAACTTCATTGTACAGAAAAAAAGGGATGTTGACCATAAGACAAAGAGACAGTATAATGTGGTAAAAAAAAAGAAAGACAGTATTTACTACAAATAGAGTTTATATATAAAACCAAAAGCATATCTATAACAAAAATTCTTTAAAGCATACGCTTCTACAATTACACCTTATGAAAAAAACAAGAAATCAAATATTATAAACAATTTCATTTAAAACATTTCTATGTGTATTTTTTGCAGTTAAGCATAGCATTAATCTTTTTCTGTAACATGAAAACAAAAAATATTTTCAATTATTATCGTATATATCATATCTTTAAACTCCACACCTGAGCTACGAGACCAAATTCGGGAATGATCTTTTTTTCAAGATACAAAATTAGTAATTTTATGAAAATAATAAAAAGTATAAAATAGACGTCAAATACACGCCGATTAAGTTTGTCGGTTTTATTGTTTTTAAAATTAATATTTGTTTTCATAAGTATTTTTTACTTCAAGGGCAGATTTGTTGAAAATTTGAACGCAACAGATCCAAAGTCCGTGTAATTTTTGTTTATACAAATAAATATCTTTTGATTTATTTGTTTTTTCTGTGTAATATGGTTTCTATATAATACATGCTTGTAAATACGCATAAAATAGTTAGAAAAAGTATGTGTTTTAAAATTGTTTTATTCGCAACTTAAATATTTACAAAAGGAACAAAAGTACTACGATCTAAACACATTAATGTCACACATATTTACATCTATGTAATGTAGCTAAAGTACGCGCCTTTTTGTAAGTTTTATTATTTTTTGATGTGCCATACTTATAAAAGAAATCCAAACCGTTACAGTGGAGCACCCAGGGTCTATTTTCGTGGGTGGCACAAAAATAAAAAAAATAAGAGTAAAGGACACAAAAGTATTTTTTGAAAAAATTCCAAGAAAATATAAAATATAAAAATTGCTTAAAAATATAGTTTTTTACTATTTTTACACCTCAAAAAAGGCTCCTGTAATCCAGGCATGCACTTATAAAATGGGCACCATGTACACCTTGCCCCCCGTGGCTATCCTCGGATGATGTGACGGCACTGGAACCGACCCGAGTGCGCAAATGTTTTTAGAACCCAGCCGGGTCACTGCCCAGTTGATATCTTGAAAAAATATAAATTTTGAGGACATGCAAGCTCATAATTACTAGTCCATTAATTTTAAGACGGGTAGCAAGTTTTCTCCTCTATCTAAATCTGTAATCTACAAATAGTTTAAGGCAATTTTTTTAATCGTACTTTTACTGGTAATAAATTAATCTATATTTTTTTTAAACGTTTACCCGGCAACCGCTAAAAACTCTTTTTTTTAGTCTTTCTTAGACGACGTAAAAAATGATGCCTAGATAAAATCAAAGTATATTAGACTCAAAAGAATTCCAAAAATTGGACTTATTATATTTTGCGATCTTCTACGATGAAATATGTATAGTTTATACTTAGTTATATACTGTATATATTTTTTATAAGATCTGCAGAATAGTTTTCATTGAAATCCCCCGTACAGCAGATAATACCTAGGGCTTGTATTTAAAAGTATAATTTCATTATTAAAAATTAATTTTTGACATAGTGTTAAACAGTATCGTATAGTGCATTCTAATTACGGGTTAGTGCAGGTATAGTAGCGTATACGACCTAAGTCAAATTTAATAATGTTAAAATAGAGATACAAGTATGAAGCGTTTTCAAATTGCTTTGTTGGGTTCACAAATTTAGTTTTTTTGCATTCTATATACGTTTTTATTTGTCAAATTAAATCCCCGTATTACCCTAGCATATAGATACTTTTGAAAAGACGTAGGGTATTTTACCTTTAATAATTTAACTACAAACATGTTTATGATAGATATTAGTTAATTGTATTTTTTATGATTCTGTATTGTGTTATTAAAAATCATCATAAAATCTCACAATATCATTATGTATTTTAAACTATTACAAATATGGTGTATTGTGTAAAATAATTAGGTTAACACGATTATAATAATACTATATCTTATTTTACTTTTTTCTATTGTTTTACTGATATTCCAATTTGACTATAAAATAAATAGGCACGTAAATAGATTATTCTTTGTGAAAACTTCTGGCCACTTTATTATGTAAAAGTATATTTCACTTTTCTGCAATTTGCTTCTATTAAAATTTTCAATTAAAAATTCATAAAAAAACATTTATATAGTAAGTCATACTTTGGAATGCAAATTATACGTGTAGTAAATTTCACTATACAAAATCTTATCTGTACAGTATATGTATAATTTATTATACGTATATTATTTTTTCGGCCCTAATAAACCCACAAAAAGATGTGTAATAGTAGTTTTTGGGAACCAAAAGTGTGTATTGATTCACTGTAACCTTTTTTAAAACTATTCTAGATGGGCGAAAAAAGTCTTCATCGCTAATATTTTTTTTGTTCACAATCAAAGTCTTTTTTTTCGTTATATCTTTAGCTTAAAAACGTTTACTAACTCTACATTAGACCTTGCCTATTTATCATTAAATTTAACTTTACATCTTCTTGATCTTTCTTTTATGCTAGTCACTTCAGGTAAGTGTAGAATCATCAGTTCTAAATACAAGTATAATATTATTTTAGCGAAATACATAATGGTTGATCTAACTTATGGTTTTTACCAAAAAAAAAAACTTACGCATAAGAGTTCGACATGTAAAGCACGTAAAGTAAGAGTATGCAATTTACTTTACATATTGCATTAATATTCATTTTAGGTTTTAAAACTGTTTTTTTTTGATTTTAGATATAAAAATACAGTAACCCCCCTGTCACGTCAAAAAGTGTCCCCCATCGAGTGAGGAAACGGCCGGACACTTTGAGACGTCAAAAAGTGTCCGGATGGACAGGATCTGAGTGTCGAAAAACGTCCAAACGAACACCATTCGACAGAAAAATAGTGTACCCCTTGTCAAATAGTGTCCCCCCTATAAATATGGGTCGGTTGACAAATCGGATCTCGTGATTGTTTTACACTGAGACAAATAACAACCATTTTTATTATTTTTGTGGAAAAACATCGGGTTGCATTTTTACAATCTAAAGCAAAACATTGAAATTTGCATTTTGCATTTTGCATTTGAAAAATTGATCTTTCCATTTAAATGTAAAAATGAAGGTAACATTAAATTAATAAAAAATAGTTATTTTAGTATCAATCTACAAATATTAGACCTGGGCAAAATCGCATTTTCAATTAATCGTTAACGCAAACCCGCGTTAACGCGTTAACTAAAAGTTAACGCAAAGTAAATATCTGCAAATTAATTTAAAAATTTGTGTAATCACGTTTTTTAAGATTGATTTTTTTCCCTTTTATTGTTTAAAAGGGTGACAGTTTCACCTATAAACGATATGCCTAGATTTCTTTCGCATTTAAATTTACAAATTGTGCATGTTTGTGTACAGATTTTTACAAATAACGGTTAAAACTCCTACGTCGTACAAATAAACGTAAACACTAACAAAAACAAAAAAAAAGGTTATATTGCTAAAAAAACCTGGCATAAACATTTTATTGCCGTAAGAGACGCGCCTGGTTATTTGGGTAATAACCTATGTGTTCGGTGTCCTATTATATGAATCAACAGTTAAAATCTGTAGCTTGTCGTCGTGCTTTTAAAATTTGCAGCTATTCTGTTTTTTCTGCATACAAAGTGCAAGAAAATTGCAAGTAAATAAGATGCTTGGTGTCGAAACCTAGGTTCAAATAATATTTAAGGTTGATTCTTTACAATTGTTTTTTTTATATATATATGGTTACTGCATTTTTTTTAAGTGAAATATATAAATAGATATATCGTAAAAACTTTTTATTAAAAAAGAAAAAAATAATATACGCGTTAAACTTGTGTTTATGATTACTATAGAAAAGATAATACTTTTAAAAAGATTTTAACATACAAGATTTACGTAACATTGCAAGATTTAGATAATTTTATAAAATATGCTTTAGTAGAAGCTTAATAAAAATATTGGCATTTCTGTATTTGTTATTGTATGACTTAAAAAACAGTATACCCAAAAAATAATAATGAAATTATGAAACGAATAAAAAAAAAGCTTTTATCAACTATTTTTGGCAAGTTTTAATATTAGAAAAAAACCATAGAAAAACAAATCCAGCTTAAACTATGAAAAACGACCTCAAATGTAAATATTATAACAAAGAAAATCTCACTAGGAAAACGAGTTAAGCGAATAAAGTATATTCAGTTATAAAAATCCACGTTAAAATAATTACTAGATGGTTTAAAGTATTATATGTGTCTAATCAGAATCTACAGCAGGAAACTTTTGGTTTGTTTTTTTCAGTTTGTTATAAAATCGCAAAGCAAATATGATGTCTGTAATTGTATACTTTTTTTAAATAAAAAATCCTTATGGTTTTAAATTGAGCGCTATAATTTGCATGCGGAAGTCATTTATTTACGAAAATATATTTTTTTATTTTTGAAGTTTTTTGCTAATATAACTTTTCTTGCTTTTATCTATGTATCTAGCCTTTTAACTAGTGGTCTGATCTCCATTTTGTTCTGGGGTAGATAGCTAAAAAATATTAATTTGTTCCAGGAAGGGTTATGATTCTTAAAATTGTACAAAAAAAATACCATCTAAAGCTAAGGGTACAATAACTTTATAGGACCGGCGCGGGTTACCCCCCTCCACTTTACGACTACTGTTTTTGACCCTTTAAGATTTATTAAAGATATTGAACTACTGTTTTACATTGCTTTAAGTTCTTCTACCACAAAAAAATAGGCATATAATGTTAATACATTTTTTTTCGGATTAAAAGTTCTTTAATACCTAATACCACTTTTAAAAATTATTTACTGCAATATCGCAGTCATTTTTATTTTATCTTTAGAAAGAATTACTAGTAAAGAAAAAATAGGTTAAACAAAAGCAGAGTCTATAAGAAAGTTTAAAAATAGCGTTAACTTTTAATTCATATATTTTAAAAGTTACCTCGTTAAATTTAAACTTACGTTAACGCGTTAATGGGTGCATGCTATTTAAAAATATACAAAAATTTTTACTTTCATGAGCTTGACTTGGAAAATAAAAATTAAAACACATGTTCTTATCTAAAAATGATGTTAAGATTTTCTATAAATTTATTAAAAATGGAGGTTTTTATTTTTTATGTGACATAATTTTTCATTTTTAGTTAAAAGCAATAATAAAAGGTGCAATTATAAAATTCATGTTAAAAAAAGCTGTAACATGGACCAAAGTATTAATGTTACTTGCTTTTACATACGCAATGTAAATCTTAAGTCACTGATATTTACCACTTTTCAATAATTGGACTTTATCTAAAATGTTAAAAATTCCATTTTATATACACATTTTCCTTTTTTTTTGTTTTTCTAAGTCGAAACACATAAAAGTAAACAATGTGTTTTTATTGTTATTTTACTAATATACCCGTTTATTTATCATTATTTAGGTGTTTCCGCCAATTTTCCAATTTTTTTATGAAATAATAATTTTTCCAAATGAAAAACTAATTGTTTCGGTTTAGATTGTAAAATATTAAACCCCGATGGCAGTGGCGTACCCAGGGGGGCAGAAGGGGACGGCTTCCCCCTGGAAAAAAACTTGCGCCTGAATTTATGGGGGGGGGACTTTTTTTGTGCAGAGATTTTTTTGATAAAAAGTTCTGAAATTAAAAATTTTTAAAATATAAATTTTCAAAAAAAAAATATTTTTCGTTTTTCACTTCATAAATCGTGTTTTTAACCCTTATTTTTTTGAAAAACACTGACTAGCCCTGGGCTGAAAAAATTCCTGGGTATGCCTGTACCCGATGGTTTTCCACTAAAATAATCACAATGATTGTTTTTTGTTTCAATGTAAAACAATTACGATGTCATTAGTCAACCCCCATATTTAAAGGGGGGACACTATTCGACAAGGGGAACACTCGGGGCTCCGAATAGAGTAGGGATAAAATAGGGAAGGGGCAAAAAAAAATATTTACCCATAATGGTCATTATGTAAAATATGGGATGTTTTTTTGTGTTTCTTTTTTGGGTTTCTTTTTTTTTATGTCAATTTTTTAACAGAACGAATAAAAAATCAAAATCAAAAAATCAAAAACACATTGATGGATAGTAGAGCAAATTACAAAATTCTAACTATAATTTCACTATAAAATACAGCAGAATACCTTTTTTTTACTAACGTGAGTCATGGGCGTAGCGAGAGGGTACAGGGGGGACAAAACCCCCCTTCCGATTTTTTTTCACGCCTACATTTACTGGGGGGGGTCTAAATTTTGGAGAAAACCAATTGAGCATAACCCCACCCCCTTGATATATTTTTTTTTCAAACATATAGAAAATATTTTTTTTATGATCACATAATTCACGGAATTCATAATTTAGCCACCATTTTATAATAACCCCCACTAAATAAATCCCGCCTATGCCCCTGACGTGCGTATATAGTGTTTAACATAGAGGCTGTTTACTTGAAGTCTATAGTGCAAATATATTGATTTTTATTAGAAAAAATAAAATATTTTTAGATATACAAGCATTCATGTTTTATGAGGTAAAAAATATCTCAAAAAAAAACCAGTCTAATTTTAATCTTATTCATACTTAAATTTTCATAATTTTTCTTACTATTATAATGATAATTTAGCAAAAATTAAAAGTTTTTTTTTTTTGTATATAAACTAACCCTATTTAAACTAATAATCGTAAAATTTATATATTCCTTCTTAGTAATGACTTTTTAACACATAATCTTGTATTTATAAACTAAAAATTTATATAATTAGTTATGTAAATGTTATAAAATATTGAAAAAAAATAAAAAATCAGAGAAAAAACAAGAAAATAGAGAAACAATAATGGAAAAATGTTCTCCCCATAATGGCCCTAAAAATAGGGCTATTATTTTTTGGGCCCTATTTTTTCGGAGCCCCTGGGAACACTATTTGACTGTCGAATAGGGGCCGACCGGATTTTTTCGACATTCCTATTCTGTCCGGCCAGACTTATTTGACGTCAAAAAGTGTCCGGCCGTACACTTTTTGACGCTACACCCCCTCCTAAAATAAACGTTTCTAACATTGAGAAATTTTCCTAATATGGTTTATTAGGAGCATTATATTGTGTACAAATATTTCTAAATAAAACTATGCGTATTAAAAAAAAATCGAAAAAAAAAAATAAATTGTTTGCACCTTTTATATTTTTTTTCTGATTTACTTTTGACAAAAATTTATATTTATCATAAACCACAAGCGTCTTAAAGTATGATGTACTACTGTATAATCTTTTTCATTGTATCACTTTGTATATCACTTAAGGCCCAACTATTTTTTATCAGGGGAAACAAAAAAGCAACGATGCTAAAATGTAGCAAAGATGACGTTCCCTTTTAAACCAGTAAACTTTATCAAAGGAAGGACACTATGTAAGATTTTTTTTTGCGATTGCATTTATTTCAAAGTTTTGGGGGGGGGTTTCAATTATAAAATAATTTGAAAAGATTTTTTTTATGGTTTTTGTAGTTGGTTGCGCAAAAAAAAATCAAAGTAGGCACATACTGCTACTCAGGTGTGAAATTAAACATTACGAAGCTAATACCAGACCACAACCTGTTCCTTCCACCCCACACCCCATTTGTAATCCAGTTACTTAAACTTTCTATTTTTTATACTTAAAGATAGTTATTCAGTGCTGTTGTGCGTCATAACTTTTGCGATGGCCTTTATCCAGTGGGGTGTGTTTTCTTTAATATGCTCGCTGCGTCGCTGTAGACCTTAGAAAGTCTTTAGTTGTGCGCCGACACACAACTTTACCATTTGCGATTATTTCTGGTGACGGAAATCAATGTGGGCCCTAAATTACATTATTTTGTAACTTAAATTTCGGTTATATAACTAACAGCATATATTTACAGGCGTTTTTAACGGCAATAAAAGTTTTTTTTTACGAAAATCTGCCAAATATTTTAACCTAGTTAAGATCTTACGTCAAATGTACATTTACACTAAAACTTCTTGTTTATATATGGTGAACTATTTGTTAAGTACTGACTTCTTTATGGAAAAGGATTACTTTAAAATATTTAAATGACATGTAAATATAATTAAAGTACACTCTGATTCAATAAATGCATCTTTACGTAATTAACCATTTTTATACTTATTTTTTTCAGTGTAAAACTAATGTGTAGTTTTAATTTTTTTAATTTTTACACATACAAGTCGAAATCTTACCATTGCAAGATATATTAAAAAGGTATAATCATAGACGGGGGCGGATTAAGGGGGCACTGGGGGCATGTGCCCCCGGGCCGGCGGCTCAGGGGGCCCAAAAAATAAAAATAGTGATTTTTATACAAACGCATATTAAAAAAAAAATTTTTGTCAATATTAAAATACAACTCATAAGCTTTCTATATATTTATTTTAAAGATAGTCAGAAATATTTATATGTTCTTGAATTTTGATTTGCATTAGTCGTTTTACTTTAACAATGATATAAGGTAACTACAGAATAACTTTTTTCGTAAGCTGAATTGGTATGTGTAAATTATTCTGGTTATCAAAAAAAGGCCTGTTATTTTTTTTCGGAAAAATTCAAAAAACTCTAAAAAACACAAGTGTGAAAAAAAAGAAAAAAACAATAAAACTTTGCAGCAGTGTATCTATGTTAAAATACCTAGTAATTGTCAAAACGAGACATTTAAAACACATAAAGTAAGCGTTTACAATCATATGGATTTGCGTTTTTAACCTTCGCAAAAACAGCACTGTTTACATCAATTTTTTGTCTCAATCTACAAGAAAAACCGGTAATTGGTGTAATTTTTTTTTTTTATCTTAAGTTATTTAGTTTCAGTTATAGAATGTAGGATATATTTCGTGTTATTTTTAAAAAAATACACGTCATCGTAAAGCTTGCAGCTTTTAAAGCGCTCATGAAGTAGATATATATTTTCCTGTTAGACGGCTATAACAATTTTTTATATATTTTTACTGATTAACGACAATCAACACTAATAATTATTATCAACAAATTTTATATACACAAAAGGGTATTCAGGTTTTTCTGTTTATCGGATTATATCAAATGTAAATCTCCATGTCTTTTTTTTCCGTATGTCTGGTACAAATGCATGGCTGTAAAAAGACTATTCAAGAAAGACGTTGTGTGAGTTATATGGTATTTTTTACAATCAAAAAAAGCATTAAATATCATGCAGTAATTTGTGCAAAGCCTTAGTAAAAATAAAACAGTACATATACATAAGTCTTATAGAACGACCTTTTTGTCTCGAAATACAATATAAATACATCGTAAAATTATGATAACTTTTATGCAAAATCCTTATTTGACTGGCTGTATCCACTAACCCACCACGGTTTATAAAATAAGTTTTCTATTTTATTGATCTTTATTTGCTTAAGAATCAGCACCTTTGCAACTTTTTATTGAAATCGACGTTAATATATTTTTTGTATTTGTAAAAGCATATAATAAGTATGAGTTTTTATGTTGGTTATTATACCTTTCTATTTACCTATGCGCAAAAAATCATTACGCTGTAAAACTAACAAAGATATATACCATGAAAAAAAAAACATTTATAAAGGAAGGTGGACAACTCGCCAATTTTATATAAGACGCAATGGTTGGACACAGCAAAAAAAAACAACAACAACATGAAATGTTCTCAGAATCATTGTACAGTGCGGAAATTATATTCAACTGTATGTATGAAAAATAGTCAAAATGGAAAAAGAAACGGGGATAAATCGCCAAATAAAAAAACATGAAAAACATGAACAAGCTCGTAAAGTCGGCAACAATAAGTAAAAAAAAAAACACGAACATTTATACTAAATACAAAAAACCAAAAATAGTGTAAAATTGCTGTTAGGTAAGGATAAGGGTGGAGGGGTGCTTAAAAAAAAGAGAAAAAACCGCTCATAAATGTATTACTAGATAGTTTTACAGCATTGTACATGAAAAATGCATAAAATATGTTTTTTAGCTTTTTTACTATTGATTTCCGTAAATCTGTCTGAAAATATTTTTTTGGCGAGTTGTCTACCCCTCTTTCTAATGGGCAAATTGTCGAACTGTCCGCCAACCTTCATCTGATATATGCTGAAAAAAAACATATGCGTAAAGGTAAAACACGTCTTGTTTTTTTAGCAAGGTAAACAAACATATAGATAGGCCAAAACTAATATTTTTATAGAAAAAGAAGCATTAAATATATATATATATGGGTAAGATGTTCGAACTTTTATTTATTATATAATCCTAGAAATATAAAATTATAAAGCCAATGTAACTCATATACCATTTAAGTTTTATAATATCATGCTGTCTTTACTTATTATAATATGGTTTGATTTTTTAAAAATAATAAGACATCTAGATCTGCATTAAGAAAAAAAAAACGTGTTAAACGTGGCTATGAACAATTCACATATTTGTAAACAATCTATAATTTTAAAGAGGGGGCCCCAAAAAAAAAGTGCCCCCGGGCCCCCAATTTTCTTAATCCGCCCCTGGTAACTTGCCAAAAAAATACTTACATATAGTAATTTATTACATTTTTATCAATTATTCTAACGTCTTTGCATTGATCTTTAGGCGTATATTGAAGTTTTTATTAGCCCACCAGTTACTCCGCAAAAAATAACCGTGATTTAAAATACGATATATCAGTTTTTTATCTTATGTGCGTTTATGTAGCAGTTCAAAGTAAAATACTTTTCCTTCAAAATACAATTATTAAACTTGTAATGTAGAACTTGTTGCGGAACTGTTTGAAAAATAAATTTAAACTACAACCAGACACACTTTTTATATTTTAAAGTCTTTGTATTGCCTTACAAGAAAATCCGCTTGTTTGAAACAATAAAATCCCAACAAATATGTATTTTTGTTTTCAACTTGTACGCACAACCACCAACAGGAGTGCCGAAAAAAAGGCCGTAAAACAAAAGGGTTTTATTTTCGCGGCCATGGGGAGGGAAAGTTCCTTCGATATAACAATAGGGCAACAAAGTAAATAAATTTAAGTAAATGCCGGTTAATCTGCAGAGTTTGTAGCTTCTGTAAATTTAATTTAATAAGTAGGGTTCAAACAATTGGCAGAATCTATTGGCAGAATCTAAGAAAGGGGATAAACAGCTTTAACCAGGAGACCAAT
>JAQFYM010005292.1:0-13574 GCA_034694785.1 Agrenia bidenticulata
CTTAATCCTTATAGCGTAATAACCACGTCTACACTTATCGTGGATGCTATATTGTACGTCCAAATAAATAAATAAAAGTTTGTTATTCTTGTACCGATAGTGGTTATCAGGATTATCAGCCGAAAATCAAACCCATTTTGTACCATCCTCCTGCCCAATTGAACTCAAAATTTTCATCAAACCATTCGATTTCCCTCTTAAAACATATTCTTATACCAATAAATCTCTATCCTTCAAAAATACTCTAGATTAAAAAAAATCGCAAGTTCTTCAGATTTCAAATCACATAATTGAAACAATCCCAGAATTACGACGTAGCAGCCAAGCTCTCATCCATCACAAGTCCTCTCCCAAGCCCCAAAAACACCCTTCAAAATATCTTTAGAGTCTAATCTAAGCTCATCATGGCCCACGCATACAATCTGTAACATTTTGAGATTTAATTCCCTCCCTATTGTTCCACACCTTGCTTACACAAACTACGACGACACACACCATACAACCGACCCTCTAAAACCCTATAGGGCTCTCTTTTCTCCGTCTTAACAAAAGCAATGTATTCTTCCATCCAGAGCTAAGAGGACTCCAGACTCCATAGATCTGCTAATGTATAGAGAGAGAGAGAGCTAAAGGCTGATTCACTGCTACTTGAACTCATCCGTGAGGGAACTCTTTTCGGAGAAAGTTGGAGTTAGTAAAGCAGTCTGGGTATATGCCCCCAGTAGTGACATTGCCACTGCCACATGTACATACTACTACCATCACCATTCACTATCAACTACTACCATCATGATCATCCTCATCATCCCTGAGATCTCTGCCCGAGCCTCACTCTCACTTTATAATCCAATAGAGACTTCAACCTGACTTTATGGAATCTAGTAGAACCCAGACAGACCTCGTCTCGAGCATCGTATTCAAACTTGAGAAGTGTCAAGAGAGCAAGTTGGGGATATTATGCGTCTCTGGGTTATAATAGCTAATGTATTCTACCCGAGAGGACTCACTAGGCTCCACTTTCCATATATTTCTACGTGTGGACTATCACTAGGTGACTAGAATGAGATGGGAGTTCTCATCGACCGAGTAAATCCTCGGGTAAGAGCTAGACTGAGAGAGTCCTTCCATCCTTGATTATTATGCTCATGGATACCCGGGTATTATTATATTATTACAAAAGACTAAGTTAATAGTTTTAGCAGAGCTTGAAACCAGCTCAGGAGCGTACCTACATAATTCTATAGGGAGAAAGGGAATATGATGAAAAGCAGGGATATCCTAGGGTGTGATAGTAATGCCCCATGACCTGTCACTGGTCCACCCAAGCTAGCCGCCTATGGCCGGCCAATAAAGCCTAATATGTAATGGAAAGCGTGACAAAGTGCCTGGGATCGGGTCCGGGGCTTTGTAGAGTAGTATAAATACCCCTCAGTAGGATGGATTGGATTGAACCCGCAAAAGTAACTTGTGTACTGTAGAGTGTGTATTACCCGGGTAGGGATTTTCGGATGGATACGTTATTATTATATACACCCAGACTAATTTATTGTGCTGATAAAGTGACTGTGTGCAACCTTCCTGAGGCTCGAGGCCAAGCCAACAAACTCAAAGCGTCAACAACTAAGCCCATACTGGTGATGGTGGTGGTGGGACATGGTACATAAATACTCTACAGCTTGGAAAGTTAGTTACTGAGCAAAGTCAGAGGGAGGGTGGAAAGACACGGGAGCCATGGCCAAAGCTATTGATTCCTATTTATCATTTCCACCAATCTCTCCAAACATCGGTCACTTCGATATATAGGGCCAAAGTCAATTTATTTCCCGGCCCTTATAATCTATAGGGAAACCGAAATGACCACCAGAAGCGCGAGGAACCCCAACAGCTTTGGACTAGCCGCTCTTTGTGTGTTACAGTCTCAGCGGTGATAAAACTTCCGTAATTAATTATCGATGAGTTGAGAAAAAAAAATCTTAACCATCCAATGAGAAAATTTTATCAATCAAACTTAGGTGAGAGAGGGGGGAGGTAATTAAGAGGTAATTAAAATTTTTAAATGGGATTGTCTATTTTGAATATTTGCTATCAATCATTTAAAGGACGTTTCAACATTTCCTAAGAGTGTAAGATGAATCCACCCTAGGGAAAGACCTGCTTTCTCTAGTATTAACTTTTTAGTTATTAGTTTGATCCCTCCACGAGGCAGAAAGTGTTTACATGTCTAGAAGGACAACAATTATTTACAATCTAAGGGGTTCCTAATAATAATGAAACTTTCCCTCGTGGTTCAGAAGGCAGTGGTGGTGGTGACCAGTGTTAGACACGGAATTGACAGGTAGTTTTCGTGTGGAATATGGAAATAATAATATGACGTGGTGGTGTTGGTTCGCCTGGTAACTGCTCCTGTGTGTGTTCGATATTCCATTGTCCAGCCTGTCCTCTTGTCCATGTAACATTTATATCCCAGCCCGAGCCTAAAGAGAACGGGTAATAATATAAACTACATAATCACCCCAACTGTGGGTATAGCCTTGCTCTCTGTCCTCGTGGCAGTATAGTAGTAGTCAACCTATCAATTTATTGATTGACCTTCAACCCCAACTGAAAGAGAACTAGATTCAAATAGTACAGAGACAACAGCCAGAACATAGGGGACACAATAAGACGCATGTTATTATTTTTGATGATAAATAATAATATCAAATAATATGTACTATATGCTATGATCATAAATTAATTAATTATTCATAAAGATTTATACTGAAGAGATGATTACTACCCTCCTCGCCCCTACGACTTGATAATCATAACAGTATGAATAATGAATAATGAAATTTGCAAAATTCTATCACCGATCGTGTAGGCATGGCCACACCGATGCTCCTCATCATCAGAAGGACATGCCCAAAATATTAGGATTTTATTAGCTCATTCTCGCTTCTACTTTATTGTCAAGCATCTGTAGCCCGACGTGGTATGCTGGACTGGACAGGCTTTCCATACATTTATTGTTGGAGTTTAGATTTGCCCAAAAGGCTCGGAGAGTCGTTGGCTTAGTACAAAACCGGGTTGGATGTCGCTATATACGCTATTAAACCTGGAACTCCCAAAAGGTTTGTCTCATATGAATGAAAGTGGAGTGAGATCCTCGTTATCTACAAATGTTGTCAAATACCCCCTCCACTTATTATAAAATACTTCTCTGGCTGACCTTCAGTTAAACCTGAGCAGATTGATTATGAAATGCCCCACAAAATCATCACAAAACTACAATATAATACTACCTACATTTGCATTCTTATTGTCTCATGAATAATAAAACAACGCCATATTTGCCAAGTGTCACCTCTCTGTCTATTGTCTCTACCTCTAGTTCCTCTTGTAGTAATGTGACAAACTTTTTTTGCATACAGAATTAGCTAAACTAACTAGGAGTTTAAGGATGGCTGAACAATTTAAACAATAAGGGAAGGAAATCGGGTAAGCCGAGATTCAATCTGTGGACTCTTTAGGGCCATTCCCCACCCATGATCCCACAGAGCACCCTTCTTGATGGCTGAACTGTTGAGTTTGGATTTTAAAAGGGAGGCTTGTAACAACACTAAGTGTATCCCTCTGAAATACTCCTCTGTATGTCAGAGGGAGAAAAGAGTATTGTCAAGTATATAACAAGGCATAGCTTAGAGGACAATGTTCTATTATCCTAGGGCATTGTAGTCAATATCTAAGGCTGGATAGAGATCCCATGGATGATAGGCACAGTGTCATAGTGTCATATAATGAAAATAAGGGTGGAGAGGGTGGCATGTATTGCAGTGCAGTAGGATTGTGTGAACACCGATGCATATGCCCTATGCTTAGCGACAGAGATTTGGGCAGGAAGGCTCAAGTTCATGATAATAATGGTGACAAACGGAACGTAGAACACGGACATCGGGTCCGAGATATCCATTGTCGTCAGAGGCTCGGACAACTCACTATATCCGCTTGTCCAACGGACAACTTGTACATCAACTTGATCGTGTTCAAGTGCATGTCGTGGTCAAGAGGTCAGCATAACTTTTCTTGGGTCGTTCAAGTCTCCTCTAAGGTCTGACAAGTTTTTGAAACGGTGTAGGGGGACTTTAGACAGGTATGGATTGTTTTTGGCTCTGGGCAGAGAAGCTGTAGAATGTAGAGGGATGCTGACTATTGCTGACGATAGCTGTATCCATATCTATGACATAAGTTTATGCATGGAGAACTGTATTGGTTATCGTCTTTATCGAGGTATTGGACAAGAGTTCCCGTACAGTTGGCAACACACGAGACAAGGATTAAGGATTTGGTTTGGAATTCAGACGGGGGACAAGGACAAGAGGGTGCTACGGGTAGTAGGAGAAGACTGGGATAAATGATGTCGGTTTAGCCCGACAAGGATATATTTACAAGGGGAAGAAGAAGTGAGTAGGGAGTCAAAAAAGATCTGGCGGATGTTTCCGTACAAAATCATATACGTTCGTTCAATCCTCCCCAATTGATGTGAGATATAAAAAAAATAATACGATCACATCAACATCAACATCGCATCTCGACCATCTTCATGAGATGAGTAACCCTTTGTTCGTATTCGGGGATGTGGTTGAATCACGAGTCCACATATTTTTCATCTGTATAGCCGTCCTTGTTTCTTATCTGGGGATAGAGTCATTACGGATTGAGAGGACGGAGGTGGCAAAATCTCAGACTACCTGACTCTTTCAAAAAAAATGTCATCCACCTCTGACAAAATGCTTTCAGAGAGGATTTGTCCTTGATGATGGGGGTAGAGGATTCTTATCTTCTTTGTCATTGAATTGCATAGTTTCCGTTTAAGTTTGTATAGTTTGAGGAGTTTGATCTCATGTATGGTCATTTCTTTTTATGGGTTCTAGATCCCTTACGAAAATTCGTGACATTCGTCGATAAATTTAGTTGGAAATATAATGACGGGTTAATTCGGTCTATTTCAGAGTATTCTTCGTTTAACAGAAACTATTTGACCTTACTCATCCATAATGACATGACCCAACCAATGCTAAGCTTACAATCTTAACTACCGACTCCAAAATCTGACATATTTAATTTTAATTTTCATTAAGTGAAATGGTCAGAAATTGGAACTTCAACCATCGACACCGTTCGAACATCCCAATCAGAATCCTTAATGCTCTCAGAATGGACTTATGTTGAGGACTACCCAAACCCCCTCCATCACGTAAAAGATCAAGAGAGATCAAGGTTTTATTTCCTCTAAAGAGATATGAAATGACACAAGGAGTTGTTCTTGTTAGTCCATGACACACACAAGCCAAGCCGTCTTCAACTTAATAAACGAGATCATTATAATACGAGAAGAGACGGAAGTCAACCTCTCTCCTCTGTGTGAACTCTGTTAAGGAGATTTAAATTCAAGCCGTTGTAAATGTTCCTTATTTCCTAAACTTAGCCCAAGAAGGATGAGTCTTCCTTCCCTACAGATCACGCTATACATATAAATCAACAACTTACTAGAGCCCAAGATTCTCAACACCATCATATCATGATGAGTTACATAGAGGGAAATCTAATCAAATCACCGTCCACAAATACTTTGAAGAAGACTAAGAAAAAACATACACCACCCAACCGTAACACCATGTCATCAACATTTAACTATCAACTCTCCTCAGACGATAGAGAGTATCAACAAGAACAGTAAATGGTAATAAAAAAACTGTTCACACTGCCACTACATAGCTCTAAGTTGTAGTACGGATGTATATATTTGGACTGTTTGGGGTTGGCAGGTAGGGATTTTAAAATTAGAGACCCATGCAGGACATGTTGTTGGATCGTACCGGTATATTAAGCTAAAAAGTTAATCTAGCCATAAAAATGTAAATGAGTTGGATTTTTTGAGAGGTGTAGGAAACAATTGAAGATGTTAGCTCGCTGTTCTAGCTTCTTCTGAGACTTGTGGAGAAATAGATTGTTGCCCATGCGGGTGAACGACCTAGTGAAATGAATGAGTAGTAAACGTCAGTGTTATAAGCAATGTGTAGTAGTTGTAAATAGTTGTGGTGTGAGTACTTTACACAGGTGAGTCTTTTACCTGTACATAGTAATCGAATGTGGTAGTTTTTTTTTGCCTTGGTTGCATCTGTATTTATGTTTCCATATTGTACAATAGTGTCCATTGTATTTTGAGGGAGGATTGATTGTATGCATATGGATTTTTTTAGCAACGGATTTTGGTCACAGTTTTATGCATAGTCTCTTGGATCGTCGTCACATCTAAAATCCACATCTCGTTCTATTTGAATATGAATGTCTTAGGTGGTCGTGGTGGTTATGGTATGGTACAAGTTAGGATTGTTAGGAATATCTAATGCCGCTTTAAGACTCGAGAGTCAAAGCCCACTTTGACATAATGAGAACGGGATGATGATGGCTTTGTGTATCTTTTTATATATTTCAAATACCTTGAGCATGAATTCATCCGCTATTTTTCTCCGTATTATTATAAAGATAAAAGTTGACAAGAGTTGTTGGGAAGAAAAAAAATCTCTCTCCTTTTGTGACTCAGGTTTTGATGATGAGTCCTCTCTCGTCTTTAAGCTCACCAAGATGAGGTGAGTACATCATTTGGGATTTCGTCATCATTATACCAAATCATCATCAGATGAGACTGTGGATATCCATAACTGCGTGTATATGAACTAGACAACATCCGCTCTGAAAAGTCTTAAAATGAGGATTCTGTGGTCAGCACGGGGATGGGGTTTGATGCAGATATACTTCAACGAGTAACAAAGGGGTTGTAATTTGTAATGTTACTTTTTTAAAGTATTATTTTTTCCTTTCAAATCTGCAATTTTTATTTCAAAACAAGATCACAAGAATCCACCACATGTAAGTTTGAGGGCTGGATTGAATGGGGGATTGGATTGGAACTATTGGAAGTATTAGCTCTTAGGGATTACTTTGTAAAGTCTGCTGTATGTTTCATGCAAGAATTAATTTGGATCGTGACGATGAGCCGTTAGTTTTAATTTTTTCAAACGGTATCAGATATCTCATGGGGGTTGGATAGTTTAATTTTATCGTCACATTTTAGATAATTTTGAATAAGAATTTTTCCATTAACTGAAATGTATATTTTTTAATTATTTGTGAGACTGTTCAGATTGTATATGAGTATGCTCTAAACATTCCAATCAGTAGAGATAAATATGTTTAAATTCTAAATTGTATTGCCTACATATGCCCCGCGTAGCAAAGCAGCAGGCATCTATAATTTTTTTAAACTCTCTATTCCCGATTTATCGACTAAAGATTTAAAACAAACTCCCAACCGTCAACCACAGACCCAAATTAAACTCCCGGAGATTTTACACATTTTTACACATTTTTTACACATCCTCAATCTCAAACTCTGAACTACTCTGAAGCCCTGAATAAATCGCTAATCGTCTACTCTTTTAGATGATATCTAATTTAAAAGTACAAAGTGGATCCTCGGATACATTTAATCCACCTCCACCAAGCCTATACGAACTGCTACCTTCTATAAACCCTATTACGACCTGATTAGCCCCCTCTCATTAATTTAATACGCTGTACGAGACTCAGCAACCAAAGCTCTTGCTCCCGTTTACTATAGCTCCAATTTACTTGCACTAGGGTCCATTCTTCCCTCTTTGACACAAGGAGCCTATAATGTAGGTCATATAAAATGAATGAACAACAATTTCCCAGTATTTTCAAGCTCGTGTAAACAATTAGCTCACTCTTTGATCACCCAATCTAGGATAGGTACATAAAAGTGTGCATATACATTAGGGTATTTGCCCTCTTAATTTTTAGCCCGAAAATCTTTCAATACAGAGGCTAATAAGGTAAATCCCTAGAAGCTTATTTTCACACAAAAGAACTGTACTATGTAAATAAATATTTGCAAAAGACATCCCTCTTATTTTGTCTGCAATAGCCAGAAGAACATCAGCTCAAGTCCTTAACTTACGCATTGCCGGCTCTCCTTTCTACTCCTTTCGGTTTTAGCTCCGACTTTCCGTTTATAATGAATCACCGGGAGAAGGAAGAAATTGTGAAATCGGGTTGACCTGGGGATGTGTGGAAAAATATGTGTCTAGAGTCTAGAGGCCACATACACACACACTCTAATAGCCTTGCATACATAATATATGGATCTAGAGGTTTATGAAAAAATGTGCACATTTTTTCTCGCTTTATAATGTGAATTGGATGTGTAGTTTGGAGTAGGTTGGAGAGTCTAGAGTCTAGAGGGTTTAGACTCCCAGTGTTATGTTATGGTAATGTTTATGTAGTTTAACTGTTCAACATGAGCCAAGTGTTGGTTCGTGTATCCAGTTTGATTTATAGATTCGAGGGAACAAGGGAGACATTGGATATTTCATGGCTAGTTCCCTTTATGAGAGCTTCCCACTTCTCTATCGTCAGTCTAGATTCGAGCCGTATAGTATCCTTAAGCCCCCCTTCACAATTTCCTGGATAAAATACTACCCTGTTGAGAGATTGTATTATAGATTGTCCCCACTGGATATGTCGGAGTCTATTGGGTTGGAGGGAAGGACCTTTGACATCTTCAAGGGTGGCTGGATTTTCTACAAGCATCTCCGCCAACGGATTTTCAGCTCACGATTTTTTGTTTGACAAGTTCCCTAATGCTGCGCTTATTTCGTTAGGGAAGGTGTGGAATTTGAATAAATTATGAGATGATACATTTAGAACCAATTTAGAGTCAATTATAAAGTCATGACTTTAAAAGCTTGATCTAGCAGTGTTGCTTTTTTCATGTCGCACAAAAGACCGTAGAAGCGACACATGAACAAGAGAAAAGTACTTGATACCAACATAAGCTGTGTTAAGTCATGGAAATGTCGACAACCGATACTGTCGACATACAACACGGAAGATGTAAACGTAATAGGATATACGACTTGGGGTATTAGTGGTGACTAGAAAGAAAAGCCCAAGACGGTCGATGAGCATATTTGTACGTGATATGATATTAAAGAACAGCCCTCCGTCTACCTTAGCTACCAAACATACGAGTTATAAACAGCAGGACCCCACCACCACCGATCTCAACTCTTCCAAAAAGAGACAGAAGAAAGCCCCATATAATCATCCTCCCCATCCTTATCCAATAATAAAAAACATATAACACTTGCTTATCATTTCCCACTCGTGTAGATTGGGGGGAGCCCTTCTCCACCTGAAGGCCCCTTAGAGTCGGCTGTGATAATTGGATGCTCCATTTGATAATGTCCTGGGCAAAGGAAGGGAAAATCGGGACGAGAGAGAGAGAGGAGATTTATTTCGGCAAGTTGGGCAACAGGGCCATAAATTATCTACTTTCTCCGGTGTGACTCTCTCTCTCTCCTTTCTATGTCTACTACTTATACTACATACTTACTTTTGGACTACAATAGCCTCATCCATGTACGCATATAGATAAGCCTAAATTATATAACATGTATACATATATAAATACATATATGTGAAAGCATATAAAAAGATATGCCTTAACTACAAACACAAGACCAGATCCAGCCTCAAGTCTTTCAAGTTGATGTCCTCAGCTCTCTATATTATTATATGCTCTACACATTTATGCGGATGTGTAGCTATATGGATATATCTATAGACTTTAAGAGGGATGCCCTGTCTAGGAGGAAGAGTATATTGTATATATATGCGTATTAAGGTGGGGGACCTTATCCACCGTTCTTATCTTCTCCATGCTTAACTCCAGCACCAAAACTTCTTGTCCTAGGCGTATAGTGTGCATACAACGTTGGTGTTCGACATGTCTGGATTTCTCCGGTGTTCTCTTCCCACTTGACTATAATGTAGTAGGAGAGCCCGGAGAGGGTTTCCAGGCATATGGCAACACCTTATTCCTTCACTCTCGAACACAAGTCGTCCCGTACATGCACAAATAGGCTCTCCGGATATAACTCAGTCCTCCGTGTTACAGTAGTAGCTTTTAGTAGATAGTAATTCAGAGAGTCACACTATTAGAGTATACGTAGGGCAAGTAGGGAGTATGTGTGCCTTTTATAAGGCCTTAGTTTTACATAATGCAGTTACACGTAGTAGGTAGGTGGTGTTCCGTTTTCTTTGGCTTTTAGGCCGGGCTTTCTCCCTACTTACAACTTACCTTTGGAGGCTCGGGGCATGAATTGTTTGTATTTAGTAGAGGAGGCGTGCAGAAGATAGACTTTAGCTTCTTGGTCGATTTGAAGGATAAAAAAAATCACTAAGATCCTCCTGAACAAACACACCCGGGTTTAGTTTCCTTCTCCGTATCATCGTTATCCCACTTTTTTGTCCCTGATTCCGTCCTCTTCTCCTCATGTCACTTTCAATCATCCTTGTCCATCTATTAACCACGCGACGGTCACAAAGACCGGAAAGATTCTTCTTACTCTCCCGTCCAAAAGGGAGAAGGGAAAAAACCCGTAGGGAGGATTCACAAATCTGAAAGTGAGCAAACTGGGGGGGGGGGGGGTAAATTAGTATTTTCGTGATTATTATCGAGTTGAGGTTGGTTGTTCAAAATAAGTTCGTAAAAAAAAATAGATTGACGTGGTGATTGAATCTTCCCTGTCCATGCCCCTCCAGCCAGTGTCCGGCTTGCTTGGTCATCCAGACATCTTTCTATTTACATAATTTTTAAGCTCCCGTGGAGTCTTAGCCGGGGAGGAATTGTAATATTCGGGTAGAAGCGGGTAGAATCCGTTGGAAAACTCTGTAAACAATCCCCTAGCTTTTTTCATGGTCCATACAGCTTTTTAACTGTAAGCAATACATTCAAACATTGTAAGTATGTAAATGTACTCCGTAATTTCATTCCTAAAGCAACACTGCATATCTTATTCGAAACTTGTGGAATAAGTACGTGTTGGAAATTGAATTTTCACTGCAGTATTTCCAACTATGGGAAAACACTCCAAAAACCAGTAAAAGACAAGAGAGGTCAAAGATTGTCTAACCCTGTGCTAATCCTTGGCCCCGAATACCGCCCCTGGATATCACTTAGGATGTATAAGCTACCTTATGTGGCTCAGGGACTTTTCTGAGATCATGTTGATCTCTCATCCTCAAGGCTGTCACCAAGGCGGAAGAATAAACTAGTCTCTAGCCATTTTCCGCCGTTACGAAGCCAGTGAAAGCAATTTCCTTACCCGGGTTCCTTCCTCTTGACGGTGATCAAACTCTGGAGGACAGGCTCCACATGTATGGAGTGTACGTATTTGTATGTGCTGGAGCAGAGGATGATCTATCATTACAAAACGTTACTTTAAAATGTATAGAATGAAGTGAGCATGTGGGTCCTCTGATAAATAAAACCGTCATTGTCTCTTTGAAGGTGCGTAGGTACAAGTTAATTTAGGTGTTGTCACGTTGTCCTTAATGTTTTGACCTACAACTAAAACTATTTGATGCACTGACCCCCCAGTGAATTTGCGGTCTTACCTGTCGTACACACACCTAACAAATCTGTAGAAGAATAAACTTTCATAAATTGTACTTGAACAGGGTGATCCGTTGAAGATAACGTTTTTGAACTTAATCTTGAAAATAATTTTTTCACTCAAGTTTTCTTATCCTAATCGTTGATAACTTTAAAAAAAATAAGATTTAAGATCCTTTTGCCAATTTCCAAAAATAAAAATTGTCAACAATATATTTTGAATTTTTACAGACAAAAATCCCTCAATCTGAAGCACCTGGAGCACCCACTACATGAGTGTAAGAAAAAATCTGGCTCCGTATTTTACATACAACCAACAAATACTTTCACCCAGGGTAAAAAAAAAACTAGAAACCGAGATTACGTCATTTCAGATTTTTTCCCTCTCTAAAGAGCTAAATCGATATTTGTTATTTGTATGAAGCATAGGACACAGGAGAGAGGAATCACCGACTCGGTTTTTTTCCTTCATTTTCCTTAGAGCTAGAAGTCACTAGTCAGGGACAAGGGCTTAATGAAAACAGAGGACTTGTATGTGTGTGGGTGAAGGGGGATGATGATGGTGATTCGGTGGGGAAGAATCAAGAATGTGTGATGGTCGGAGGGTATTATATTATACTTGGCTGAAGGGACTAAAAAAAGAGCCATTATTGATAGATCGAGGAGAGAAAAGAAGATGCAAGTGTTCATTCTTTAGGGAGAAATCCTTGAAACGAGATTCCACCTTCTTTCTAATCTTTGGAACGGGGATACGTTTTTTTTCTTCTTTCGTACATAACAGGAGGGGAAAGTGTCAGAGGATTCCTGGGGTGATTTTTATATTCTCTACGAGTCTCACTGCCGTTGCCAGAATTGCCACTGCCACCATCGTGCTTGCCCTTGGTAGACGTGGACTGTAGGGGCTCTTATTTAAATATGATCAAGAGAAAGTTGTGGCTGAGGGTAAGGAAGCTAGTTCGAAACTTGGGTAGGAAGGATAACGTGTTTTGGAGGTCTTCATACAAAAGTATATCGTTTGTAGTAGCTACAGACTTGGGAGGGAAGCATGGGAACGAATAATTTAGTTGGCTATTCGACTATGAGGATAAATAAATTAAGTAAGGTATGATGGACTTGATCTGATGGTGGCAACTTATCAGCCAAGCAAGGTACTATTGATTTTAGAGATTACAATTAAAATGTGATTGCAACTACTGGAAGGCTTTTTTGAAAGCAGAGAGGGTTTTGCAGGGGGCAATCTTATTTGAAAAATACTGTGCATAGGAACTCCCTTTTGAAAGACAGTAAACATACCAGGAGTTTATTAACTTTTTGAGGTCAATGCCCAGTTTATAATTAAATTACAATTTAAAAAAGTGCAATGGAAAGGTTGTAATTGAATTGGAGTCAAAAATTTCAACAATTGATCCCCTGACTATGTAGTCTACCTTAGAATCATTGAAAGGGCTGAGAATGTGATCAGCTGGACTAGCGTTTGAATCTGCATCACCGTGTAGTTTACTGAAGCGGATGTTGAGGTTGGACCAGTACCACCCCCTCCAGGAATACTTGTATTTCCTACTTCGAGCCCATTGGGTTTTCTATTTACAAGTAATTACGGTACATGATCATTTGTTCATTTTCTTAATTGACAAACTCTAGAAACCCCTTGTTAAATTTTTTTTTTAAACTTACACTACGAAACAGATCGCTTCCCCATAACACGACCCACAAATGTCCTCCTTACAAGTGTAACCGTATTGTCCAATATCTTGGAGTTTGAAATTCCTGTAATTCAATTTAATTGATTTTAATTACTTAAACTATTTAAATTAACTTCAACAAACATAAAAAGATCAACAGGTCTACGGATATTTAAGCATTCCTCTTATGCACCTGTGACTCCATTATACTTCACGTTCACGTCACGTTTAACGTCGTTGTCCGGGAGGAAATTCCACTAGTAATTTTGGATGTCGAGGGACTCAAACTAACAGAGTGGGTGTCGACGGCTGCTATGTATTCTTTTTAACTGACTGAAGATAGTGCTGGGAGAAAACATGGACTTTTT
>JAQFYM010005293.1:0-13573 GCA_034694785.1 Agrenia bidenticulata
CTTTTTCCTCCTTCAATTAGACAATTTTTCAAATTGATGCTGTGACAATAAAAGAGAGCAAGTAAAAAGAAGAAAAATATTAAAAAAAGAAATACAAATATACATAAAAACACGAAATAAAGTATTTAATGTATAAATAAGGCCGAATGGATAAATTTCTATCATTTATTTACCTTAAATTATAACAATAAGTAAAAATCAGAAAAACATTATAAAATCTCACGGAAATACAATAAAAAATTACAACAAGGATAATATTATTAACAATGATATATATAACAATACACATAACATGCATTTAAGTTATGATTCAGTGGTTAAAAACAGACGTAACATCCGAAATTTTGCTTACATTAAACAAAGCAAATTAATTATAAGGATACGGTCCAAAACAATAGTAAAATCTATTTGCTACTAGCAATGGAATGCAAAATTTATTTTTGTATTTCAAAAAATAAAAAGTAATCTATTAGCTTTGCTGAAAATATTAGCGAAAATAAGTAATTGTAAGAACAAATAATCAAGCACACAAGCTCCTAAAATAATAAAGATTTTGCAAAAGAGAACCTCTTTTTGGTAACAATCGTTGTTTTTATACTCAGATTTATCTAAGCTATGCATCAAAATCTAATTAAAACAAAACACATAAAAAAAGGTAGCATGAATAACCAAAATATTAGGCTATCGCACATATAATCGATTAAAAATTACATTTACATATACCATTTTTTTCTTATTGCTTAATTATACTGTCCAATAAACGTGATTAACCTTTTATTACTGGTTTTTTTAGACGCTAAGGGCATGTGCGATAAAAATGCATAAGTTTTTGTCTTTTTTATTCATAATATTTTTTTTTCTGTAATACAACGTAGTGTTTTTATCGCACACAATTTAATTGCTTGGTATTTTTTAAACCGTCGTGCTGAGTAAGTGGATAAAAAACCAAGGGAATACAAAAACTTAGGTGTTTTATGCATACATGATACGTGACCTAAGTGATTTCTTATTAAAAAAAATACATAAGCAAAATACGCTAATCCAATAAATTTTAATATATTCGCGCAATAATTGTAATGCTAAACTTTCCATATTTCAAAAAATACTAAGGCATTTTTTCGCACATGCCCTAAATGATACATTTTAAAACTTAAAAAAATACAAAAAACTTATGTATTAAAAAAAAAAGTTATTCCAAATGCATATATAAACTACCCGAAAACGCCACTAATTCAACCTTATATGTTTAAACAATTTTTATGTGTTTTTTATGCCTTTCTGTTTATATAAAATAATTAAAAGGTTGTTTTAACTTATGTTAGCCTAAAAATATGTTTAAATATTTATAAACTAAAAAAAAAATGTTAATAAATTCACGAAACAGCACTGTAAGTTAAACAGAAGAAAACACATTAAATTACCAATCAATTTTTCTCAATATAGATACATTTGTATTATACGCATTTTTATCGCGTATAGGTATAAAATACTATTTTAGCCTTTAAGTTTATTCGTCTGATGTTTTTTTTTTATTTAATGGTTTAAATAAAACAGTTAAAACTTGAAATCATTGTTTATAAATTACGCAGCTGTTTATATACGCGTAAACATTTTTTTCGAACGCATTCGGGGTAGAATTGTCAAAATCTAACGTGTATATATAGGAAATGAAATACGCCAATACAACAAACCCCGCACTTGTAACTATATTTTTGCTTTTTTTGTAAGGTTCCTAACGTAAAAAATTTTTACAGTTACTTCCAGTTGAGTGCAAAGTTATATTTGCGGTGCAAAACGTTCATGTCGTTTTAAATCTATTACAAAACATTAATTAAAACATCTATCATTTTTTAAACATATCCAATATTTTTTTTGTATGTTGACTGGCGCATTTTTTGTATTTTTCATATCGGTTATTCTTTTTTGCAGCCTTTCTGGGTTTTCTATTTGGGTATCCAAAAATTGTAAACTAGAACATGAAAAAAATGTGCACTTGGTATTTTAAAATAGTCTTTCTCTCCTCAAAATTCATAAGATCAGAGTCAAGTCAGTTTTTATATTCCAAAACTTCCTATTTTTTGTCAATAAAGATTCAGAAGGTTTTAGTAGACTATTTTCATTATTTTTTGCCTCAAAGACATTAAAAACATTTTTATACTTTTTCTGCGTATCTGTAGAATTGTATTTTATGTAATCTTTGTTATCTTTTGTATTGAAGTATATATCTTTATAAATTTTAAAAATGATTTTTCATTGTTTAATACGCATTTTTACTATAAATGTTGCTTTTTTTTGCTACTTTTTTTTTCATCAAGATCAATGCACGAATGGCTTGTTTTGTAGTAGTTTCGTATGATTTACTTTTCTTTTCTACTATTTTGCTGTTTCTTTCATGGTTTTTTTTTCTGTTTTAAACTTTTTTGTTTTTAGGTATTTTTATAATTTATTTTTTCTTCTGTTTAAATTTCAAAGTAACCTCGATCCACATAAAACTTAAGTTTTTCGCCATTTACGCACCTTTAAGTATTTACCAGTTGAGTTAAAAAGTTTAAAAACACTTTTTTTTAAATATCGCATTTTCATATATATTTTGGTACTTAAGCTTCAAATTATCGCCCCTTCTTTTTGTTTTTCAACTATTCGTTAGTAATACTTTATCCCCTGTTTTTAAATTAGGTTTTTTTCTCTTTTATCAAAATCCAGTTTTTGTTTTCTGGCGCAATTTTTACATTTTTAAACACCTTTTGTTTTTTTTCTTTTTCTTTTATAACAGTTTATAGTTTTGACTCAGAGCTTAAAGTTTTGCATGCTGCCTCTAAAAAACTAGACTAAGGGTAAAACTGCATTTCTACCGAACAATACTAAAATATGCGGAAAATTTCGTGCTTTTGCTTTTTTATATTGTACCTAAAAAACTTTTGGGTAAATATATTTGTTTCAATCATCATATGTCTTTCTTACTTATTTTATAGGATGGCATCAAAGAGTCTGATTTAAACTTTCAGTGTAACAATTTGTTTGCGGAAGATATGCGCTAAAAGTTCAGTTCGTTTTTTATAACAGTTAAATAATATTTTCCAAAAGTTCATTACAAAACTTCGTTCCTTGGTCCGATGTAAAATTTAAAAACTTCCATAACTACACAATATTTTTTGATAAACAAGACAAGACAATGTTTTTATCTTTTATCTTTGATAGAAAATGATTCGGCGTATATACTACAGTATTCTGTCAAAACATAAATATAGTTGTTAACATTTATAGTTCAACAAAAAAGTCTAACAAAAACCATTTCAAATCTGGTCTATTTATTATAAACAGGGATTGGATGTAAAGTCTTGGCGTCTTATTTTATTGGATTGCTAATTTAGTACTTTTACAAGAAGAAATATAACTATAAACCGCGTCATTCATTTTTGGCCAGTAATATAATCGTTTTTGCTGTTTAAGGCTGCATTTATTTCAAGATGGCCGGATGTTGCGTCATCATGCAATTAATATAATTCATGTGGTAGATCTTCACAAGTTATACCCTTTTTAATCCCGTTTCTTGATTTTATATTTTTAAGCATCTATGAAAATGTAAATTAACCTCTTTGCCAATTTTTGTTTTTTGGTGTTGTTATAAAGTTTTGGATATACATTAATGTTCAAAAAATCAATAATAGTCGTATATGATTTTCTTCCATTTTTACAATAATAATTTTGCAGAAAATAGAAATAAAATCTTTGTAAAAATACTTATTTAATTAGAGGATCTTTTTAATAATCGAAAATTGTATATTTTTACAGATACTCTATATATTAAGACTTTATCTAGCCGTTAAAAGAGTTAAATTTTTTTGCTAAGATTCTATCTTGCACGAACATATGTTTATTACGACATAAAGCATAAAGCTTTTATTACATGAAAATAGTTTTTGAATCAGTTTTTTCCATACATTGTTAATATTATTTGGCAATTCTTGAAGATCAAGTAGTCAGGGGGAAACTATAAATTAAAATTAAAAATGAAATTTATTAATTGCGTCGATTTTTTAAAAAAACTACGTATATTTGTATTTAATGCGGACAGAGAATGCAGCTACCTATTATTATGCTCAAACACAAAGTTAATGTGTAATTCGCAATATAAATAGTAAAAAAAAGAAGATTCAAACAAGGTTGTAAAGACTTTTGAAACCATATAAAACGACAATGTCAAATTTTCTTCATTATGATAACAACAAGTATTATTATTTATTATTTATAAGTACATTGCTTTGCTATATCATTAATCTAAATTGCCGGAAATTCATATCTATTCTCATATATTTCAATAAAATGTGCTACTTTTGCAGATCATTTAGTATTTAAAAAACATTTTTATCACCCTTATTCTAATGTATGTTTTTTTTTTTGAATACATGTTCGAGATCACATCGTTTTAGTTATTCATGCTACCTTTTTTGGCGATGTTTGTTTTAATTTGATATTGGTTTGCAGCTTAGTTAAATCAGACTATGAAAACAACGATCGTATAAAGAAAAGGTTCTCTTTTTTAATTTCATTTAATTTTTTAGGAGTTTGTGTTTTTGTATATTTGTTCTTACAATTACTTACTTTCTGCAATATTTTCAGCAAAGCTAATAGATGACCTTCTATTTTTTGAACGACAAAAATAAATTTTGCAATCCATTGCCGGTAGCAAATAGATTTTACTATTGTTTTAGACCGTTTCCTTATGATTTTTTTGATTTGTTGAACGTACGCAAAAATTTTCGACTTAAGTCTGTTCTTAACCACGGCTTGCACTTAAAATGAATGTTATGTTATGTTTATTTTGCTTTATATTTTTGTAAATGAAAAAATCGTTTTTTCAATCTATTATTGTCTTTTACTTATGATTAAATAAGGTTTTTTATTACTTATTGTTTACATTTGACAGAAAAAAATAATAGAAATTTATCCATCGGCCTTTATTTATAAATTGAATAATTAATATCATGTTTTCGTGTATAATATTTTTTCTTTTTATAATATTTTTCTTCTTTTTACTTGATTTCTTTCATTGTCAAAGCAATAATTTAAAAAATTGTCTAATTGAAGGAGGAAAAATAAAGGTGAAAGTAGAAAACAGAAAACAAGTTTTAACAAAACAGTACGAAAAAATTGTTCAATTTTGAAGCTTTTGCTAAATTTACTGTCAAAACCCAGATTCGAAACATTTTTTTGTTTTTGACTCAATTTAAGGGGTCAGCTTTTCATGGAGGATCATTTTTAAATACGACAGGGGTCTTATTTTTGTGCAGAGATTTTTCGATTTAGAAAACCAAATAAAAACTTTATAAAACCAAGGGTTTCAAAACAAAAATAATGTTTACAACATCTATAAATTATGTTTTTAAGCCCTTTTTTTATATAAAAACACTGACTACCTCCAGGTACAAATATTCCTGGGCACGCCACTGTCAACGTTATCTTTAAAGGTTTTAATTTTTTTAATAATTCGTTATTTAAACCTTGGTTTGCATATCCGTTATTGCAAAGCATAAACACTAACACCCCTTTTTCAAAACACGAAATCCAAATTTATTTTTTTCTTTAAATAACTGTATTTGAGAATTAAGGTAAACAGTAGTTGTATTCTCTCCTTGTTTTTTTTTATGTTAATTAAACTCATCAAATAAATCTGTTAGTGCCAATTTTTGCCCACCAAGTTTCGTTTTGCATCTTGTTTAAATATTTAAAATGTTTCGTCACATAAAAATAACTCGATGAGTGATTCTTTTTTACGCGACTAAATTTTGAAAACTTCTTTCTTGACAGCCATCTAATGGCATTATAATTGAGAAAGCTGTTTTACTATCTGTTTGTCATGAATCAAATCTAGTTCTGTGCAAACTAAATCCTAAAGAGGCTATTCTATATTTATATAATAATTGATTATTCCTTTTCAAAATCTGCTTTTTAAGACTTTGTAAGAATTTTGGCGCTATTTCTTGTCGATGTATGATGCATATAATACTTCTTGTTGTAAAATTCGTGCGCTTAAACTGTGCTACAATTCCATATTTTTCTCCTTGTATCGTAATTGCGCCATTTGTGCACATTCCAACAGGCTTTTTTATTCCAAACCCGTTTTTATATATATTCCATAAAAAAAATAAAATATATCATTGCTTTTATTGTACAAGAAAATTCATTTAGACATAATTAATTTGTATTTATTTTTATCATTCATAAAAAATCTATCAAAGGCAACAAGGTAAGACTTCCCTAAAAACATCATTACTTTCAACACACTGAATAGCAAAGTACTAATTATTTACCATAGCGGAGATCACATGTTATTTTTAATCATACTTGTTTTGCACATGTTGCTATCATTTTATTGGAAAGGGGCATTTTACAGATTATGGAAATGTGTTTATTGCCGAAAAAGGCTGCTATTACATCAGTATAAATATTTTTGATTACCTTTTTAACATGTCGTATATACAAGGGTAGCACACAGTATCTGTTCAGTAACGATTTATCTACGGTCTATAATTTTTTGCCTTATCACAATATACCAGATTTTTTAAATTTTTATTTTATTTTTCATTTTCTAAATATTTACCGTACGTTTTTTTCAAAAAAAAATTATTATATCGAATATTTGACACTTTATGTTGAGTTCTCCAAAGATTGCCTACGTAAATTAACGCTAGGGAGCTGATTATACCTCTAGTTAAACAAAACAAACATTTGGGAACTAGAAAGCCTGCATCGGTAACAGAAAAAATTCCAAATATAAGTATTTGTGTTATTACGTCCTTGTTTTAGGTAGATCCAATGGCTCGCGTTTTAAATTTTTCAGAGTTGTTCATGATATGTTTTGAACACTTTTATCAACGGTATGACTATTTTTTTAGCTCCTGACCTAGTATTTATAATGTAAAATAACCTAAACAAAGAGGGGATCGTGAAACTTACTCATGACCCCGAAGGGTGCACAAATTATCCAAAATATCACAGTGCTCCAAGAACAGAACCCCTGCCTTATATGGTTATAGTACTGATTATTTGGCATTTACATAAGAGAAAGGGAGTACCTTGGATGTTCTTTATGCAGTCGACAAAGTAAAAAAGGAGCATAGTTTATCAAAAATTGGATGTTTTCCTTTTTAAACTGTTGTATAAGTTTTTTTTTTTTGCTAAATCACTATAGGGAAAGACACAATAGTGAATCACTATAGTGAAAATTCTCTGAAGTGTTAGTATAATATAGAGGCTCACTTTATTGAATTTGTACTATAGTGAATAAGTGTATATTCCAAATAGGGTGAAAAATTACATTTAATACTATAGAAAAAGTTGCACTATAGTGATAATCACTATAGTAAAAATTTATCTTTGTGGAACATATTTTATTATCCACTATAGTAAGGTTTCCTTATATTGAAACTCATGACCCCATTTTAGGGCACATCTATCGCTAATGTAAAAAAATGATACGAAAGCTAAATAATGTTTTGTCTTTCTTTTTCAAATATGGTTTAGCAAGACTCTTTATTTGTGAATTTCTAAAATTTTAAACGCCGGATAAAAAAAACCTGCATCATTCAACATATTTTATGTACGGTATACAGCTTATCTCAAAATTGTTTGATGGCTTAGGTAATTTGGAAAAAAAAAATTAGATCAAAAAAATTTAAATAAATTAATTTTAAGAAAAAAAAATATGTAGTTGCTTTTTTAGATAACCATTGCGCCATAATTCAACATATTTTATAGCCACCAAAAGGCATCTTTATTTAGATTTCTTGTTTTGTGGATCGACAAAAAAACAAATATTTGCTATCAAGGTTTGCTTTGGTTTTCAGCATTATGGTGATTTTGAGATTATCTTGTAGACAAGGAATTTTTTTTTATTTATAAAGTAAATAAACAACGATTATAAATATGTACTGTATACACTTATTTTACAGCAAACTGTAAACGCAGTAAAAACTGCGGTTTACTGTCACTTTAGCCAAAAAACTAATAACAACTGCCTTTATAATTAATTACCGCTGTTAAATAAATTTACGTGTTATAAATAGTTTATTTCTATAAATGCATAAAGGTTTTGCCGTATAATCTGCTAAGTAGCATTTTGAAACGTTTTTAAACTGTATTTAATGGCCTATATGCATATTTTAACCGCAGTAAAACAACCATTCAACGCATAAACAGCATTTCCAAGTATCTATTCTGCCTTTTCGTAGTAAAAACTACTTTTAAACCCCCCTACTATTTTTACATTTCTGATATTATGACTGTAAAATAGTACATAAATCTATTTTATTTTACAAGGGTTCATCTAAATCCTTATCATAGAATAACCCAAAAACCACTAAAATGCATACAAAAAATGAATCAATATAAAAACGATTTTGCGATTAGGTGTAGTAAAGATATTTTAGTTGATTTTTATAATCCTGCAATTACAAAATGGAATAAAATTATGGTGTCCACCCATGTTTTACATATATGTCATGACATTATAAGCGGAAGTGTTTTTTTATTTTTTTATTTTTTTTATTATATTTGTCCATATTTTGTTATACTATGTTCTCAACCGTTGGTGGGCAGTATTCAAGATGATCAACCTGTTTAGTGTCCCCTTCAACCTTTTTTTGCAGTAAATCTATAAATTATCGATTAAAACATTAGATTAAAGCGCAACAGTACTTGATTATGAAAACTATTTTATAAGTATTGTTTTTGTTATTTTTCTGGTTGTAAACTTTGTTTTAATTTGTATTTATAAAAAAAATATATTAAAAATTACATAAACATAGATAATTAACCGCAAAGTAAACGAAATCCTTATTTAATTTTTTTTGGTTGTAGGATTGATAAAACAATATACTTTATTTTTTGGCGTGTTTTGTTATTTAGAGCATAACTTCTATTCTTGATGCTTACGAGCTAAATGCCTGTTTTAAATAAGTTTCGCTTTCCATGAAACATCATTTTTTAGTTTAATTTTCAAGACAATATTTTTTGCATACTTTTAAGGGCTATAAATGTAAAGAAGTAAAGACCAAAAATTTATAGGAAAACAAAAAAAATCATTAACTAAAACAAAAAAGTAGCTGGTTACAGAAAAAAGTGGAATTTTATGGCAGAAAATATAACATAAAAGGGTTTAATGTGTTATTCTTGTTTTTTTTTAATAAATGCGAATACATTCGATTATGCATTAATGTATATATTTAATAAAATAAAGGCAGGAAAAAGTCTTCTTAAGTTTTAAAAATCTATTATTATGCAATTTTAATAAATTAGATCGTGAGTATTACAAAATAAGAAAATAGCTATATCCATATTGAAATCTTATACGTTTTTTATATTTGTAATATACCATGTATCGGCATATCAAGTATAGCACGCGGGATTGACACTAGGCATACACCTGCTTTTTAAATTATTTTTTCTATATCTGCCTGCAAGTATTCTAAAAAAAAAGACTTTTTCTGTAAATCAAAAATTCTTTCTAAATATAGCATATCTTACAATCTTTGTACTTTATTGTTTTGTAAGCTGTGGTTAACGATTTTATAGTGTTGGAAAACAACGAAACATTTATTTATATCGGGTTTCATCACTATAAATCTATAAATGCTGTAAAACAAGCGTAAAAATGCAATGTTCAATATAAACGTATTTTAATATAATATTACACCATAAAATACAAAAAAATCCCTTTCTGAAAATGAAGTGGGCTAAAATATAAATTCATACGATTATGATTTTATGCTATTTAGTAAATAAAAAAAAAGACTTAAATCTAAGCGAAATATTTGCCGTTTTACTTTTTGTGCAAACGCGTCAGCTGCGAACGAGAAAGTAAAAACTATAACTGAAAGCGTTTTCTGTTTTTTTTCCATTGGGTGTCGAGAAGGTTCGGTTGAAAGAATGCACGTTTTTAAATGCAGCTTGTCGCCATAGTTAAGGCATAATTTCAAAAACACTTTTTTAATTACTTAGTTTTGTTTTATAGTTTTGATCTTTATCGAAAACAAAGTTTACATTTTAATTATTGATATGATAAAATTGTATCAGAAAAGTTCTATCGTTATAACATATAAATGATGGCGTAATATGGCTTTTTAACGCGGTTTTATATGCGATATTTTCCCCAAATGTGCTTGTTCCTTTGATTGCGCTATCTGGACGCTGATAAAAACCTTTCTATTGCATATCTTAAACTTGAATCACCTGGCGGACCTCAACTTTGGCCTGTTCAGCCTTTCTAAGTTGGGATCTATGTAACGTACTGTGTACACCTTTTCATCTTGCACCTGATGACTGTTTGTTAATCAAACACACTGCTGTTCCTAGTGATGCATAATCCAAGCTTTTTTTTGTTGCTTTTTTTACTGTTTTTTTTGTATACCCTTGTACCTTTTTTGCTTTAAGGCAATTCATTATCATATCTCTGAGTTTCTCTTAGTTTTTTATTTTATATTCTTGTATCTTGGAATAATTCTTTTGTTTGAAAACCTCCATTGGTAGCATATATAGTGCACATTGCACACTGTCGTGATATTTTTGTACATCTTGGTACAATTTTGTTAGTAACTACACCTTAGGTTTTTTCGGTGCCTCTCTAAGTTTCCTTTCGACACTCTTAAACCTAATATTGGGTCGGTGGTAGTAGGAAATTAAATAAATGCGATTGCCGCCTTTCCATTTTTTCCAGCCTTAACCAGATATCGTTTAAAGCGCAACCATTGTCGATTTGCAGTGTATGTTAGTCAATAACATGCCATACGTGTTATGAAATTGTGTCTTTTCTTTGCATTTCTAGTTTGAACACAGCTAGTTCAGACATTTCCACAGAAATAATTAGTTGATCAAATGATGCGTTAGGTTTTTGTACTTTCTAGCATATCCACTGAGACAACTGCCTGTTTATACTTGTTTCTACATACATGCATGGGTTTTTGTAGTATTTTGGTTTTTGTTTAAACTCTTAAATTTTTAGTATATTTCTCTTAATTATCTAGTATTAATTTGATAACCTTCTATCTCAAAAGGCCGAAAAAAGGTTCCCAATATTTTTGGCTAGCGTGAAGTTGCAGTACTCTAGTAGCAAGCTGATCTGCATCCTCTCCCTTCTTTGGCGTGTTTTTCAAGCCGCCTGTAATCCTGTCGATATTTGCCTCTTTGCTTGTAATCCTTGTTTCTCCTGCGGTTTTTTGTTTGTGAATGTGACATGTAACCCGATAGTTGACAGATGATTTTAGCAGGATAGAATTATGCTTGCAACGAGCTTTCAAGAATTAATTAATTGTTTTGCTGCATATGATGTTTGCTCATTTTTGACTGATCTGCTTAAGTCGTCAGCCATGACCATTTTAGTGTTTTTATAAATTTTGTAAAGTAAAGTGTTCTAGCCTTAAAAACCAGCGTTGAATATGGGCAGACTTACATTCAATTTTCTCTTTAATCTTCAGAATGACTTGGTGATAAGTGCATGATGAAAACGAGAAACCTGTCAATAACAGACGTTTGGCATAGGACAATGCGCGGGGGTCAAGCTGCTCTCGGTATATGAATAGTTTTGTTTCCATAGTTTCAGTGATTGACTGAAAGAAGCGACACTATAACTATTCTGCTGCAAAACTGGTCTAAAGCTATACCCACTTGCATAAGCCAGTAAAATAAATGGCCCTTGTGCGTCTGGTATGTATAGTTACATGTTTTTTTTTACTTCGACTTTTCATTTTTAGGAATGCATCTTCTTCATCTTGGCCCCAAAGAAACTTAGTGCTCCATTCCAGTAAGCAACACAAATGCTCTATTGCCCTGAGATAGCTCTAATAAAGAGTCATTCGTAGTTACAAACTCCAATGTATCTCTGGAGTTGTCTTTTGTCTTAGGTCTCTCGAACTGCAATATTCCCTGTGTCATTGCAGTCTTTAGCGTACTACTATGTATTCGTATTCAAAAACATAAAAAGAAGAGCGTATATACTTTAGTCACAGTTACATCAACATTTTATCTAAACCATATGTCTACTGTTTTCCTTAATCTTTTTTACATTTTCATCATGATGTCCATAGTGTTTCCGAACACTAAAATATAATCTATATAAACGACGCATGCTGCTTCAACTAGATTTCCATTAAAGAAATCCTCACCTCTTGAAACGTTGCAGGTGAATTCTTGAAACCCTAAGGCATCTTTTGATATTGCATTGGTTTCGTGCGCGTAAAAAAAGCTGTCCAATGCCTTTCTATTTTTTTCACGTCTATATGCTATAAACAATGCTAGAAATCTAATAAACAGATATACCATATATCTTGGAGGCTGTACATTTAGGTCATGACCCTAGGTATGCAGAACCTATCATGTATGAAAGATCATCGAGATGACGAAATTAAATACAAACCCGTAAGCTCATGTTTGTTTTGCTGAATAGGACTTTTGGATGAAGATATTTTGTGGTTTCCTCTTTTACTCCCTGGCGCTCTAGCTCATCTACTAGATTTTTAAATATGATTACATCTCTGTAGCTTTGTATGTAAAAGCTAAGGCTTACTAGAATAGCATCCTTAGTTACAATTTTGCATTTAAATAGTATTGGATTTTGTTTTTCCTGCATCTATGGCAGATTTTGATACTGAAATTTTCTTTTCGAGACTATTAGCTACCAGAAATTTTTTTTGGATAAACATCCATTTGTAAACTAAATCCTAGTCATGCATACCCTTGAGCCCTTATTATCGTAATATCTATTTAATTGAACTGCACGCGTGTTGGTGTTATCACAGACTCAAGAAAGATTGCTAACATTTAAGAGGTGCCATCCAAATGCGTTGTCGCTGTATCAAAATTAACTAACAATTTCTTACCTTTTAAAGTTAAAAAACGGCGATCGATCTTTGCTTTAAATCGGTAGTCTTAATATTCGTAATGGTAAGGTTTGGGCATTTGTATCTGCCGTGTTCGATTTTCATGCATTCGTAGCAATTCAATGTTGGTTATGGTCGAGCTTATACGGGAGTGAATGGTAACTGTGAATTAAATTTTTGTTGTGGTTGGAATTCCCTTATGGGGCATTTTTCATATTTGATTCATACTCGATGGACCTCTCGATTACCTTGTCAATTTAACTGTACTTAAACATACTTATATCCAGAGGCGGAATTAAAGGGAGGGCACAGGGGGCATGGGCATCAGGGCCCTCGGTTTAGGGCCCCCCCCAAAAAAAATTTGAATGGAATATTTTTTGTGTAAAAATAACAAAATACCGTGACCTATATTTATGCGAGTACAAAAAAAAGAAGCTTTTGTATATCAAAAAAATTAATGAACAGTTTAGAATTCAAATTACTATTTTTTTGCAATATTTGTGCAAAATTTAGCAAATTCATTGCACATAACCCCTGAGATTTTGTAATACGCGTATTTATGATAGTTTGCTATGTAAAAATATACTAGCTTTTACTACTTTATAAAATTATTTTTCTAGAATATAAGCTATGCGCATTTATTGATTTATTCTAAATATTATAATACCTTTGTTTAAGTCATCCAAATTTATAGCAACCAA
>JAQFYM010005294.1:0-13573 GCA_034694785.1 Agrenia bidenticulata
AGGTGACCATAGTCGAGTTGGATTCGATAGGGAATCCCCTAACAATGATTTTCCGCTATTCGCCGGGCCATATAAATCATTGTTTACGTAAGGAATCCCCTCATCGAGGTAACACCTTCTTAGTAGTGTTACCACCAATACCTACAAAATTAAACAACCTCAGTAAGCATGATAATAATAGAGATATTTGTTCATATGGTAATTCTTTTTTACACAAAGACATATTTTAAGTATTTAATATGAATACTATACATATTTATTACAAGCGAAATGCATAATAAGGCCGTTTTCGGATGATTTACCATTAGGATTTGATATCATATTGTGCCAATAAAAAAAAACAAATTATAAGAGCTTACCTTGGTAAAAACATTCCCAACTGAAAAAATCAGTCTATTGTAAAATCAATATGAAAGATAAAAAACCCCATTGGAATTTTAACCCCTCAACTTAGCCGAAAAAATTCCAATTGTAAATTTTCTCGAACTCGGCCTAAAGCTTAGTATACCATGGCGTAGTATAGTATCCTTTACAGCAAGAAAAAAATTTTCAGAGCGTGTAGATACATTCTTTGAGAATTACAAAAAAAATACCAACCGAGATGGTAATTTTGTATTGGAAATTACTCAGCTTCATAGCATTACCGATATAATTGTACTTCAGAATTATTTTTATGTGGATTTTATAATATATCAATACTTTTTTATATAATGTATATTTCTATTGTGGTTTAAGTAAAAAATAAAGAAATATGGTTTTGATACTGTAGAGTATATTTTTATTTTATTTTTCTTGCATTGCGTTTATTTGTTTAGTTTTTTGATTATTACAGATAAATATATATTTCCCATTTAGTTTAAGCAGAAACCCTCAATAATATGTAAAGTAAATTATATTGACAATATATTGTTATAATAAATTATTAAAATAAGGAAAGAATAACATAATAATTATTACTACTGCAGTTGTATTATTTTTTTTTGCTGAGTGTCAAAATAACCAATCCCAAAATACCCAAAATCATTTTTTAGGAGGTAAAAATAAGAGAGGTAAAAAAAAGAAAAAAAAAAAAAAAGGTAAAAAAAATAAAATTAAAATCTGCTGTACTTTTAAATTAGTATACAGAAATATTTCATTATTTACATATAATATTTGTATTTTAAATACTATCTTTAAAAAAAGGACATAAATAGAATTTCTATACTTGGGCCACTTGCGTAAGTTCACAAATTCCTCTATTATTTACGGACAATGATACCATGTGTTACTCACAATGCAACTCTAGGGTTATATAAAACTTGGTTTTCTAGGGACCGCGTTTTTTAAGTATATATCTTTGTGTTTGAATATTTTGTTGTTTTATATGTTTTATTGCAGGTTTTATCTGATTTGTTTGAAGAATAGATTTTGCAATATAATTGGTATTTAAATATTAATTATCGATACTATAGCTCAAATTTGCTGCAGAAAGCATCATATATATTACAAATGGACGTAAATTTGTATGGTTACCATTAAAAGACTTATGCGAACTTTTCTATATAGGAAGATTGTTTCCCGCTATCAAAACAGCCATATTTTTTTGTTAAAAGTAATTGGTATCGATATGTAGTATCGATATTCAAACAATATATGTCTGACAGATATTTTTTATTGCTATTTAGTATCGATATTTGCTATTTGGTTTATCTATTTGCTATATGTTACCCGTAATAATTACTGGTTTTAGTATTCAGTGGTAGCCAGAACGTATCGAAAATGCACAACATACACACCGATGCAAAAATTTGTTCCATTGTGAAACAATCCAGTTTTTCTTACGCTTGTACTAACGAACCAGCAGCCAAAGCCTCTTAAAAACGAAAAAACTTAGTTAAACAATAACCCGAGGTTTGTATACATTCTTAAAATCGTGTTCCCATACTAATCATATACTTTTTTCATTCTTGTTTTTGCGGACGGGTAATAAGATATGAGGGCATGAAGATTAGTAATACTACCAATTGCAATACTCAAAAAAAAGATCGGAATAAAGAAAAATAGTTTTTTTTTTAAATATTTAGTTTTAATGATATTTTAACTCCGTACAATAACTCCATAGTACTTGATGTCTCTTTTTTAGTTGTCCTATAATCAATGCAATGTAGTATCTTGTTCAATATAAACTCTTTTACTTTTTTTTATTTCTTCGCCATTTATCAATCACATCAATAAAATCTCGTGGCTTATGAATATCCTTTATAATTCAATATACATCAGAAAGACCCATTCGTGTGTAGTAAACCTCCTTTTTAATTTTAAGTGGAATCCCTCGGCCAACGTTGTCGGACGGCGCCTGATTCCTTATAGTGGTGTTAGACTGCCTTGCAAACAGAGGCCTTGTGTTGCATATCCAATTTATAATTACACAATTAAATGCCTCATGTACGCATGTATCATCGACAACCTACAAATCTAATATGTAATTCTAGCAATATTCACGTAATTGCACAGAAAATAGAAAAAGACCGGAGTTAAATCTTTGCAATCAACTAAATCTTCTTTATTGCAATATTATTCTTTTACCCTTAACTACGATATTGTCTCCATATGTCCTGTCCGAAATGAAATTGACTTCATTGTATGATTGCATGCGGCCAAACATTTGACAAAGCAGTACACACTGCTAGTTCAAATATATTCAGATTGTATCTGGGTTCAATACAATGCCGTATAGTATAAATTTTTGTCTATGTATCAAAAATTTTAGTATATAATTGTCCGTTCTTTCCATGCATAAAAATAAAATCATTATACGTATAGCCTATTAAAAAGGCCATGTAATATATAATACTGTTTTTTTTCTTTGAAGATAATTTGAAAGTACAAATAAAACTATTTTGGTGTTATTTTACCCAATGAGTCTATGTATATATCTTTTTACTCCATTATTTTTTTTTCTTCTCTTAATTCTAAAAACATCATAATTGAATTTACAATTACAAGAACATACAATACAGGATTAATTACTTAACTGTTCAAATGAACTAGTTGTTTAATGCTTTACATTTTTATCTATGTATATTACTCTTCATGTTGTCGTAACTTGAAATCCTACTAATTATTTGTCCATACCAAACGTAGAATAAGCTCTTTTTGTAGACGACTAACAGATATTTTTATTAGATGTATATCTTGATGCCGCTACCCTTTTTTGTTTTATGATATTTTTAAATCTCATTTTAAATTTTCAGCAAGATGACTTGGGTGCCCATGGTTACGCCCGACATCTTTTGGTATTAAATTATTAGTTCGGTAACGAGCTATCGAATTATTACTTATGCATCTCCAATATTAAATACTATTTCTACCTTTGGTATGTATTGCCAAACTATATGTTTACATAATTGGGATCATGGATCCCTTCTGGCTTTGATTCAATAGCAATCTGTCATTCTAGACAAAAGCAAATATATTGGGTATGATGGGACTAGATTTTTTGGAATTGGGTATTTTGGGATAGGGTATTTTGAAATTGGCGTATTTTGGGATTAGGTATTCCGGTACCCTACGTATTTTTATTATTAATATTGTAATGAAAAGTATGAAGCAAACTTATATTTAATTAAATCATAGCACGTGACGATGGAAATATTTTGTCTAATACAACAAGACGGAACCGACGAAGAATTAGCAAAAGGTAAGATGTTTTTTCCAGTCCCCTAGACGCTACAAATTCTTGCAAGATATGCGTTTTTACCGTACACTAAGCACAAACCGAACGAATCTTATGCCGTATCACAAAAGTAGAAATCACCCAGAATCTCTCTCTTACATTCAAGTTTATCATTTTTAAACATTCTGTAAAAAAGCATCTACTTACAAATAGATCATAATTACTTGTTGGGAATGCATAACCATTTTAACATTAGATTCTCCTAGTTTTGTAACGGCCGTTTAAGTTTTTTTAATCCTACGAAGTGTATGCAATAAGACTATCACCAAGCGTAAAACTCTAGAATTACAACATAACGCACCAGAATATATATAAAGTCAAATTAAAAAATCTGAAAATATTTTATTTACTACCGACTGTTCGACATCTCTAGCAATTAAAAATAAATGGCTGTTACATGACATTTCATTGATCATGATTTATATTTCAGAAACAACATTTTGCAATTAAAGTTTGTACCTGAATCCCATACTGGAACAAAAAATAGACAAAGGTTTTTAGCCAATCTTGACGACTTGTATATTGTAGATAAATTTCGTGAAGTGGTGCATGATGATGCGCCAAATTCAAAACCAACACTTTCAAATAGCCAAAAACACAATATTCAGTGTGTTGCGCAGTTTGACAATTGGCTGTATAGAGTGCCTTGCAAACTAAAATATTAACTAGAATCTTATCAACATGTAAGTCAGCAGTTGGCTATTTTAAACCCTGCACAAGTTTCGTAGAAATGCTAGAATCTTTACCCAATTTTACAAAAACATGCATCACAAAATTTGTTTAGGATGTAGTTACACAATCGGATAGCACTTTTCATCTCCTAGTTAGATTTCTTTGGCGAAAAAAAGTATATCAACGCTAGCAATACAAAAAAGACGGAACCTGCTTAATGGGATCGATGATGATCATTTCTGCACAATCACTAAATTATTATATTTTTTACAACCATTATATGAAGGGACCACAAATATATGTTATGTAGTAATTATTCCACGGCTTTATACTTTTGGTCTTATGATCTATCTGTTGAAGCAATTTCAGCTAAAGAATTCATCAGATATGTTGAAAGAAAAATTTTAAACCCCTTTTTGGAGATATTTGATCGGGAAACGTTTATATATTAATAAAAAATATAATAATGCGCAGTTACTACTGTTAGTGCTCTTTTTTATATCCTAGGTATAAGTGACTAAATTCTGTACAAAACTAAAAAGACAAAATTGTGTTCATGTGTTTCTTTTTGAATTAAAGACATTGACGCCATTTTGTAATATATTTTTGTAATCCCAACAAATCAAATGAAGACTATATGCTTTGTTTTGTGATCAAAAGTTGTTTAATATTTATGATTCCAGGGCTGTTCAAGTATTGGTTAAGATGCTTTAACGATACCAATTAACCTAATTTTCATTTTGGGAAATAAAAGTTGAAGAAATCCAAAAAGAATACAAAATTTATAAAAATAAGAAAAAAATGCAAAAAAAGATACCCATATACCCAATATTTTATAGAAATAAAAATATATTACAATAAAATATGCAGAACAAACGAATATTCCTTTTTGGGAAAATCTTGCTATAAAAACGAATAAAAAAAAAGTAAAATGAAAAAATTGCAATAATCCGAGACCCATATTTCGGTTTTTTGCGGGAAAAACAGAATTAATAAAAGATAACCAAAGAGAAAAGCTATTGCTAATAAAATTGTTAATGTCGTTGCTAAACTAAATAAATAAGAACCGCATAAAACCAAGCGAAGAAAAAGAGTAAACGCAAAAACTAAGGAATTTAAAGTAAAACGTGGTTTCAAAGAATAATACTCTAAAATTTATGGGAAAAATCATTAACGACCATAGACTTTTCGTATAAAATTTAAGTAAAAATAAGTAAACTATCCTTTAAACTATAATAAAATTGGACGATTATACCACAATCTTATCAACACAGAGCAACACTATGTTTTTTTAATCAACATGGAAATGAAACTAGATATGTCGTGTTCATTTTGCAGTAAACCAGCAAAATTAGATTTTCAGACTTTGAAGTATGTATGTAGAAAATGAAAAAAAGCAATAATATTTAATTAGAATATCGCGGTACTTTGTAAAATATCAACAAGAAACACAAACTGACAAACGCACAACATTTAAAGATAGTTTTTGCCCATAAACGCACGGTACCTGCAAAGATAGTTGAGTGTGATATTGATACTAACGCATCAACAGTACAGAAACTATATAATAAACTATACGAACGAACAGCGGAACTGTATGAAACAGACTCAGTGGCGCAAATCGAGGGATATGGTGTAGTAGTTATGGTAGACGAGGCACTTTTCATATGAAAACAAAAAGAAAAGAGGAATTTTTAGCCGGGCAAGAATAGGTGTTTGTGGGTGTTAATTAAAACAATAACAACAAGTTTTAATACGAGTTTTTGGGAGATTGAAGTTGTAATACCTTTGCTGAGGCAATTTCAAGACGTTTATTGCCTGAAACAATGGTTTTTAGTCTTAAAAGGGGAAACTATTTAAAAGCACTGCAGATACTGCCGGCTTATGATTACGAGAAATAAACAGTATAGCACAAAAGAAACTTTGCAAACAGATAAACCGGGGTTTATACTTACAATATTACAGGATTCTGGTCGTATTTAACGCGGAATTTGCGTTTGCTAGGTTCAAATCGAGAAGCGTCTACAGCCGAAAGCAACAAGATGTATAGTATTTGTCCTAGAAAAATATACGTAAAAAAATCTTTTATACGATACGTGCAAAATTTAATAGACGTAAATTAATAATTAATATTTTTTTGTGACTTACTATCCTTATAAACAAATTCTTTTTTGTATTTAAAAATTTTCACATAAAAATTGAGGATTTTTACAATATATTTTTAAGAAATATAGTGTAAATTACATATAAAATCTACGCAACGCTTAAGAAACAAAATGCATTGTTGTATTTGACATAAGAGCAAGGTTGTAGCATTTGGTTGTATTAATACTGTTGTTTAACTTACTACCTTGTTCCAAACCAAAACAATTAGAACGACGTTACTATATATATAAACAGCATCAAAAGTAGCATCTGTAATGCGCCAAGTTTTTTTTGAAAACATACAACTTACTAACAAAGATACATACATATAGATATTATAGTTGCCCGTACTATCAAATGTATCTCTTTTGTTTTAGTGCACAAGAAATGTATATCTTATGTACGTAAGGAGAACTTTAATACTGCATTCAAAATTGCAATATTCGCATCAGTACAAACTATGAGTTTATTACCATGCATTAGCGGTTTAACGTTATCTATTTGTATTTAAAAACTTGGCAAAAGTTGCAAGTGTCATGTACACTTTGCATGTATTTCCCGCATTAAAAAAAAGCAAAACATTTAAAATTGATAAAAAAATCACATTTTATTAAATTTCATTTTCTGGGAAAGACATTTTGTTGTATTATATATCTGTTCAACTGTTAGTTCACAGATGATGATATGATCTTCTGCATCGACCTACATGAGCCTTTATTTGTATAAAAAATATATTTATATATATTGTAAAACCCCTTTGGCAAAAATGCAATATATTTAACGTTTCGATTTGTAGGTATTGCCATAAATTTTAACAAGCATTGTTTTTAAAAAAAAAACTTAAAACACTACACGAACTGCTTTTGTCAAAGTTTATCTTGTATAGTAGTTATCTAGACTTTATACAATTATCAATAAAAATAGTCGTTATAAAACCTGAAAAGGAAGTTTCTAACCCGAATTAATTGTAAACTCAATTAAATAAAGACGCTGTCGATATAAAAGCCGCTGTCTAAACCGTATAGGAAGCACAAATTTACTTACAATTGTTATATAACTTTTTTACAGTTTCAAGCGGGTTTTTTTTTTGAATTTTGTACAGGACTGCTGTTTTATTAACTAATGCAGTGTATAAAAACGATATGCTCCATCAATTCCAGAACAATAAGTTAAGGATCTTTAATCGATGACATTGCCGTGCGACATATTTATCCTATAAAGAAACATTTAATAGGTAAGACCTGCCGGTGCTTCGATCACCTAGTGATAACATGACTAATTTTTTTCCAGTTAACAAAGGTACTTGAAACAGGGAACGAAAAAACAGACCTACTATGCATTAAAGACAACTGGGATAGACTTTAGTACTGCGCGAAATGTATCTTCGAGATAAAGTGGTCTTGGTATAGTATAAGTCATAGAAAAGATAGGGGCGCAAAGAAGTTTATACATACAGTTGTGTTGGCAATAAAACCGATGTATAAAATACCCTGACACAACATAAAAATATATACGGGAAATCTAGAGAACCAACAATATTTGTAGTGTAATTAAGCGTCGCAGACAGGCCGTAGCAATTAACGGTTTTTACTAGGCAGCGCACGCCGATAACTAGAAGGCAGTAAAAACAGCATAAAAAAGACAAAATACTGTTTGCAATTTAATTGCACAAAACTGCACCTTCAAAAACGGCAAAAAAACATATACATTTATCGAGGTTGATTACAACAGCATCTAACAAAATACAGAGCTAAAAAACTATAGGAAACAAAAGCATCATTAGCAGTACCATCAGTAAAAGACAGATATGTTTTTTTATAATAGCGTTAGATGTAGCAGGCAAGTATAATATTAGATTTACTGATGATAAAACCGTTAACGCCGCCATTAATAACACTTTTTGTGTAGGAGTATGTAATTTATGCTTGATTTAAGACATTGCAAAAGCAATATAATGACTTTGTTGGCATACGAAAACATATAACAACACGTTAACGATGAGCAGCACTTGACCATGCAAGTTATTCATTCAAGTTTTTGCGCTTACTTATACATGTTTTTCCTTTTAACTTGTTTTCTTTAAAGTGACAACATCTACCGATCGTATTTACCTTGTTGGTTACTCAATGAAAAAGTCAACGCGGTGCAGAGCCTTCTAAAAGATTTAATAGTTGAAGCATTAAGAATAGACAATTAGGCAACATGATGCGGCAATTTTTTTTCAATTAGCGGGAATCCTAACATTGGCAGCCACAGTTACGATAAAAAATGATCAAAAAACCATTCTTATTTTCTTTTTGGTAAAATTTGTTTTTAAAGTGTCTTTGTATGATTATTGATTTTTTTATATATATAACGTTTTTATTAACTTAAAACAATTTTATATAAGTACATCTATTTTAAAGTATTTAGAGCGCCTATGGTATAATGGCCCGGAACATTATACTATAAGCGCCAAATTGCTGGTTCGAGTCTCGCTACGGCCAATAAAATTAGATATCTATAATTCAGGTTGTAAGGTGTAAGCAGTATTTGAGGCTCGCAATTTTGAGAGGGGAAACATGATAATGACTGAGATATAACGTATAGAGAAGCCAAGTATTTCTTGGAGGGTCGTAGACATGTGGTGTGGGTCACCATCTTTTCCATTTTTGCAAAAGGTATAAAGTGTGAAAGATAGGTGTTTTACATATAAACATACAGTAGACTTTTTACATATCCATTTTCAAGCATAAATATGCTATACACACAAAAACGTTACGTCTTTTATAAATAAATACTATGGACGCGATTGTTTACTTTTATAGAAATAAATATTACTTTTTCGAAATAACCAAGAAGCCCATTTTGGTTTATACATCGTACTATTTTACTTGGTAAATATTCTATTATGTAATTTCGAGATGCCGCAAAAAGTGTTCAGTGTCCGCGTCGCTTTGTTTGCGTTTTTTTACGTTGAAAAAAAGTTTTAATCGCGTACAAAACTAAGCTTTTAGTTGCGAATTCGTACTAGTAAGTTAAAGGCTTTTTTTATTCAGAACGTATTTTGTAGTGCACCATGACGGTTTATTCAGATCGGAAAATGTTTTAATTGGGTTGAAAAGCGTTTGCCGGTTGAAAACGCCCTCATGGTTTGCAAAAATATACTTTTAGCTAAAAAACAGCCCACATACAGTTGGAACTGGTATAGCGTTAATTTGCCTGTGTTTTGAAAGTAGTATTTTTATTAGGTATCGTTTTTTTTTTCGCTAATGTTTCTAAAATATTGTATTAAAATGTCTAAAAACATAGTTATATTATCACATTTAATAATATTACAGTTATGCACAAAGCCTGTATAAAAATTTAAATTGATTCTCAAACTAGTTAGATAATCTTACCTCCCAAACAAAACTCCTGTTTTTTTTTGTAGCTACAGCATATTTTATCCAACAAAAATGCCTTCGAAAAACTTAGATATTATTTTAATGTTTACAGCACTGTATGCGATTGAAGGCAAACAATAATAATATACACGAACAAAAAAGTTTTTAAGCAATTTTCTGACGGTTTCTTTTAAAAGCCGATTGCCGCATATGCTTGCCTAAAAGATTTTTTACAGAGCTTTAAAAAAAGATTAATTTAACAGAATGAAATGTATTTTCTAAAAGCCATAAAAAATGTAAACTGAAACACTATTTTTTTTTTTTTTTGTAAATCATGATAACAACAAACATATATAGATAGTCTCAGATACCGAAAATATATAAATGAACAAAAAAAAGTAATACGAATAATTTTTTTTAAGCGGCGTTTATCGTTCATTTTTATTTTCAAGGTGCACATGTGTGTAAAAACTCTAAAAGACTTTAGAATTACAATATGCACGAAAAGAAAGAACTTAAAACGACTCTTAATAAAAAAAATATACCAATTTAGTATTAAAAATCATTAAATGCAGTGATACGCAGTTTATGGGTTAATTGAGTTTTTCTTATGCACTCATTTTTTTTTGTATAAATTTTGCTATGTAAGAGTCTTTTGTTACACTATTAGATGTTCAATACGGTTCTTATCGTCATGACAAAAAAAGTAAAAAAAAAATTATTTCACTCGCATGCGCAAATTAAATACCTTTTATTCACTTTTTTTTTGTTAATTGTGAAACCATGTTTTTTTTTGTATAAATAGAAAACATAAAACAACTAAAATATATTTTTGGCCTTATTGTAAGTAAATAAAAACAGATATCTAAATGATGCAATTCTCTTTTTGTATAATTACTATCAATCAATGATTTTACTTCATAATCTTAAAACTAAAAAATGTTTTATATAAAACTTTATCTACACGAAAGAACCATATTCTACTACATCTGGCATAATTAAATCAATTTTTTATTTCCAAATTGTAATTTATAGTGTTTTACCGTGGTTTGTTATAGTTATGTCCTGCCAGGCCTTGTTAGTTTTAATAATACGTTCGTCTTAACTAAAAACCGCACGCTTATTACTAATTTTAAACATGTATGGCTCATTTCTTGATATATTTATTTACTTTTACTTTTCCTTTTCTTCATGATTAATAATTGTGCATAGATTCTCATATTTAGTTTTTTTTAAAACTAAATGATTTCTTAAGTTAAGTTTGTTTTTATTTTGTCTTTATACTTTTTTTTCAATCTTTTAAGTATTCTATATACTTAGCGTGACGACTAAAATACGTTCACATAGTGCTTAAAATACGACGAAAGTCTGATTTGCGTATAATCGCAGATTTTCTTGCAACTGTATATCTTATTGTGCAGATCCGGGTTAACAGTGCAATACGTGGGGCAAAGCTGTAATAAAAGGTGTATATAACAAGGGGAAAGACGCAAAGAACATACGGTTTCACTTAGACGCTAGAAGAAAGGGGTGGTTTGGTATTGTTTACCGTTTGTTTTTTTTTCATAATTAGTTACGTTTGTGCTTTCCTTGCGCGTAAATAAATTTTTCTAAGGTATGATGTTGTGTATATATATTTCATAATATCAATATGGCATTACTTTAACAGAATTCGATTTAGGTGCTATTTAAAGTATGTTTTTCCATTTTTTCGTCTTAGTGTTTATTATTTTTTTTCTTCATTTGTAGTTTTTTCTTGCCTTACCAGCCTTCTTTTATTAACCTGTGTACATTTATGTTGTTGTTTTTAGTCATTTAGTAAATTTACGTATCCAAATTTAATTTCGGTTTTTCAATTTTATACGCAAAAAGCTTTTTCTTTGGTTATCTATTATTGATTCTGTTTTTATCGCAAAGTACCGACATATGGGTCTCAAATTATAGCAATTTTTCTCATTTCTCATTTCTCAAGTCACTTTTTTTGTTATTTAGCTTTTTTTAGCAAGATTTATCCAAAAAGGAATATTCGTTTGTTCTGCATATTTTATTATAATATATTCTTATTATTATAACATATCACATATGGGTATTTATTTTTTGCATTTTTTCTAGGTTTTATGAATTTTGTATTCTTTCTTGATTTTTTCTACTTAAATTTCCCAAAATGGAAATTAGGTTAGTAGTATCGTAAAAGCATCATAACCCAAAAGTTTACAGCATACAAGCATACCCAAAGATGTTGAAAAAACAAAGAAACCGCTTACTTTTTTGAAACTAAATAAAGCAACACGTCCGCTGCTCTGTCAGTTACCGGTAAATATCTTTCCATTAAGGCAGTAGTGCCTCATCATAAATAATATTTTCTCGGCGCTGGACTTGCTGTGGACAAGCTCGTAACACGTTGTAGCCTACTCAAGTTTAAATGTTACTATTCCTGCGGTGTAAAATGAAAAATATGCCATTTGAGATAGAATAAATATATTAAATAAGTTAACTATTAACTAATAATTAGGGCAAACCAAATGTTCTTTTTTTGGTATAAATGCTCTTTTTTTTTGCTAAATGGACTTTTACAGATTTTTCGGCATTTTTTTATTGCTTTTATTTCTATACCCTAAATTGCAAGACTAGTAAGTTCAAAATATCATAAATCAATAAAGTACATAGAAAGATCTCATTTGAAGTTGCATATGGATCCTTGGATTCAATAAATTGTGCTCTTTGTGTTTGCATTGTTGACTCATCCAAGAAATCAATTGTAGCGGCCCACAGATTAACACAAAAGCATAAAAAAACCAGAAGCACTAGAGCTACCCGAAAAATGTCAATGCTATAGTTTGTCAGCATTATATAACCAGAAGAATCTGCCCTTATTGTTGACGCCTTTATGTCGGCTAATATTACGCTGGATAGACTTAGAAATGCAAAGATTATTGCTTTTTTTAAAGATATAAACGTAAATATCCCATCTTTCTTAACTGTCCGGCGTATAGTAAAAAAGCTTGCAGCTGCATTTTAAAAATTTAAAAGTGTATTTTGAACGTAAAAATGTATTTTTGATGGTAGATGAGTCGAAGATGCGAGGCTTAAATATTCGAATAAATTATGTGGAGATGTGTCCGCTACCAAAAAAGGGCGGACGTACAAAATTGCGGGGGCCCGGGGGCACTTTTTTCCTGCGGGGCCCTTCCTTTACAAAAAAAAAAATCGAAAATCTAAGGGCGTGTCTTTTATTTTAAAAGAGCAGTTTTTTTGGGAACCGTATCTCGTAAAAGGAACAGTTCCATTACGTTTACTTTTTTTTGTATAAGGCAGTTAAGAAACACCAAACTACATGTTTCTTAACTGTCCGCTAATAACGTAACATACCCAAAGGAACTATTTTTTTTCACAGGTATTGTTCCTAAACAAACTGTTCTTTTACCATAAAAGACTGCGCTTTAGCGTTGTGTATGGCGTGTTGTTAACAAACATGTTTTTTTTTGCAGATCTGTTTGTTAAAATATTTTACAACAATCCAGACTAATATTAAAAAATAAAATAGGAATGATAGCTTCATTACTTGTCGATGTTTGTTTTGCTTTGACCTTGGTGTTGTTTTACTTCAATTAGAATATAATAAAAAATTTGCATAATCTGGACCTTAATAATAAATGCTTTCTTTTCTATAAAAAGT
>JAQFYM010005295.1:0-13572 GCA_034694785.1 Agrenia bidenticulata
GCGGAAATTTTGCAAGTTAAGATGTGCACGAAGTAGATTCAAATTGTCATTAATAGAAGACTAAAGAAGAAATGAAGACAGATGACAGCCTTTTAAAGAAGAGATTTAAGATGTGATGTAGATCTATTCTGAAATCATTAAATTGACACTAAAAGAGAGTAAGCAGGAAATATACGCGCTGATCGAATGAAGTAAAACTGAAGATTAGCCCCCCTTTAAATTGGGGCAGAATTTTGCCTCGTGGTCTTAAGGGTCAGAAATGCTGCTTCGTGTTAAGAGTGGGGATATTCTTCAGTATTACCAAAAGATGAATATAGTGTACAAAGGTTGTTGAAATGTTAGAGAACCTGAAGTGTAATACCAAAAAAAAAACATTAAATGCGGTTAATACGGCATAGCTATTTTTTCTAGTTAATTTTATACTACTATTTGTAATTAACAAAGAAAATATCCTTAGATAAACAAATATCTTATATTTAACGTTGTATATATGTATCCCTTTGATTTTTTTTGCTCCGTTAATAAATAATGTAGTATTAAACTGTTTTATAAGGGTATTTAAATTTTATTAAATCCTGGAAATCCGTATAAATCCCCCGCAGTTTTTTTCTAAGTGTTGCCCGGCTCTAGGTTACATTTAAAGCTCGACTTAGGCATAGTTTAAATCATAAAAAAATACATATAAAGATTTATGTATTTCTTTAGTTTTTAATAAAAAAAATATTGATATAACTAATATTAATTTATTCAATAGATTAATTTTTATTAAACTCATTATTTTGATGATTTTTTTTAATTGACTAAGCATCACAATTATCGACTTATTATGAATCTGAACTTCAGCCCTATTATTTGAGAGTAAATTTGTTTTTATGCCAGGGCCATCATAAAAAGAATCAAGTTTTTGTCTTTTCGTTTTGACATGTGTGTCAAAATCTTTAGCTACTAATACAAGGTCCCCTACTTTAAATTCGTACTTTGATTTGTGTATCTAAGCATTCGGCCGCATTCTTTGTAGATACTTTTGATTCTTAATGATTTTATGAGTTTCTGTATACTGATGTTCAGAATCTGATGTTTCTGCATCTTCAATTTCAAACAAGTCAACCTCAAAAACTTCAATATTTGGCTTGAATTTGATAGGTGTTTTCTGTTGAGGCTGGCGAAAGATATGTTCACAGTCATCATCCTGAGTTATATCGTTTTGTGAAAATATGGGGGAAACTAGATCACTTTTGTTGAATGAGTGTATATTTTCTTCTTCAATATTTTTGGATATAATAATATCCATTTCTGTGTTCTCATCCTCAACAATTGTGCCTGTGTATCTAGGGGTAGTTGCATTTTGATCATCTGTATTTCGGGCGTGTTTTGACTTGGTTTCAGTCGTTTGTGTTTCAATAGTAATGTGAGTTTGTTTATTCTTATTTTCATCATCATAAATGTTAGTATTTAAACCAAATCTTTTAAAGTAAAGTTCAAAGGGGGATTTGCGAGTCACAGAATGAATTGTTATATTATATGCGTATACTACTTTTTTTAAGAAATGAATCCAGACTTTTTTTGTGTTTTCAATTGTATCAAATATGTTTTTGGATATTAATCGGCAAATAGTTTGGTTGCATCTTTTAACTTGCCCTTGACTTTATGGTTGCCTTAGGTGACCATGCTTATACAGAACTTTGTAAGGATTGCATATTTCATTACAAGTTAGAACATAAACTCCTTACCATTGTCCGTTTGTAATATTTACAGGGGCCCAGACAGCATACATTTGTTTTCGAATATACATGCTATTTCCGATGCACTTTTTGTTTTACATTTTTCCACGATGCAGTACTTTGAATATATATGTAAAATCACGACTAATAACAGTATCCATTATTTTCGTTTTCAAATTTTACGAAAATCAATCAAGTCCATCTGCCAGCGTTGATTTGGATAAGATGCCTTTATATGTATCATTGATCCAGTACCTTTTAAGGGTTGAGCTTGTTGAAATTTAATGCATTTTGTTGTAATTTTATGTATCACTTTTCTATCTATTTTAAAATACATTTTTCCAAGTAATATTTCCAGTTTATTCATGCCTACATAAATTTTTTATTTTGTAATTGTAATGCTACACTTTCCATCTGCTGCTTGTTAGACAAAGAAAAAACTTGTAATAGATTATTTTGAGCCCCGTTAAGATATAAAATGCCTTCCTTTACTAGAAACTTGGCTGCTTTACTTCTTAATCGACTCCTTTGTTTTTTAGTCAAATAATCTGGTACAATAGTAAGGAGAGCATTTCTTTCAAAGTAGTATTCATCTTGGTCCTTTATATATCCTTTATATTGCATGGGCAATGAAATATAATTGCAATAATAACAAAAAATATTAAAACTTGATCAATTGTTTATTCTTTTGATTTCAAGGCTCTATAGTTTATAGGGTGGACAAAAGCTATCTATTTTGTGATGACATAGGTTCAAGTCTGGCTGGAGTAAAAAAAAAGTCCCGTGATTAGCATAGGAAAAACAGGGTACCATGTTTGGCAAAAGTACCCCGGATAGCGCGCGACAATTATTAATCAAAATAATTTATAAAATTAAGGTTTAATATCGGACAATCTTACGAGAATGCCGGGAAAGACAAATTATAATAAATATTTAAATCCTGATTGTGTAAAGGACGTAACTTTTACTACATATGGTAGCAACACCAATGGCGAAGCAGGTGTATAATAAATACACGGGCCAATTATCGATACAAAAGAGAATGATTTAAATATGGTGATTAAAACAGTATTCTTAAAAAAAAATCAGTACATACATGAGCACGATACCAAATTATAAGGTAAAACAAAATATCAACTATATATTGTTTAGATAATTTTAGCAGTTAAAATGACCTTAAAGTTTTAGAGCATGAAACAATAATCATCATAGCATCATACTTTTTGGGCATGGCATAAGCATGGTACAAACCTGAGTAATGTATAGAACTTATTATTTTAAACATGAATTTTTGGATTTCTTTTTCACTGACAATACGACCACATCCATTGATCGCGAGATACAATTTGTAATATATTGTTAGCAAAAAAAGCATGCCATAAAAAAATGTTAATTACATACATCTTACGGATAAACAATTTCTAGCGAATATGACATTGTAGACAAGAAGGCAATTCAATATGCGTTATCAGGTTTTAAAGAAAGTATCAAAACAAGAATGAACATAGTAAATGCGTCAAAAGAACGACAAGAAACTAATGAAAATATAAACATAACTGTAGAATCACCAAAGATTATGGACAAAACAGTCACAGGCCAAAAAATGAAGCCCCAGAACAATACAAAATAAACGTTAATATGTCATCTCTCAAGATCAAACCAATGCGACAAAAAAATACAACCCATATTGTTGAAAAAGCGACTAACACTAATCACGGCCCAAAAAAAAACATGTAGGATATGAAAGAAGCTTAAAAATCAAAATAATAAGTATTTGGAAACAAAAATAGCAGATTTAAAAAGGAAAAATTGCGGTCTTTAACAAAAAAACAGCAACCATAAGTGCAAGAAAAAAAAAGAAAGAACCTAGAAAAAAAAATATTCAACTTTGAAAAATACAGAATGATATGCAAACTGCAAATTACTAAAAAAAAATATATATGCTTCTGATGCGCAATTGCAGACGCTGTGCGCACTAGCGCATCATAGCACATGCGCATCAGCGCATCAGTATAGTAGCGAACAATGCGCATTGGCGCTTAAAAACGTTAGCGAACTTGCGCCAGAGCGCCATAGCGCAACAGCAAATTACTATCCTACCTAATTGCGGCTTACTGATTGCAAAAAACTAACGTAAGTATAGGCATATACGCACATTATTTGTAAAATAGTGTAACCTGCTAACTATTTCTTCATATTGTTGTTTGTATCTTAAAAAACGTACCATTTAGGGACAAAAAAATTTTAATCAGTATATAGTAGCAAAAACTAAATTATAAGAAAAGTTATATACTTTTTTTTTCTTAACAAAAAAAATTCAAAATTTACCGAGCAATTAAGCAAAAAATTTTTATTAAATAAATAAGCTTATTATGCGTAGAAATACATATAAAACAGGTTAGTACATAAATTAAAAGGCATAAAAAAAACTTTTCTACGTGTTTTAGGTTTGTACACTTCTCTGATACTATGTAAATTACTTATGTAGGCATTAAGCAATTTTAATGCTTTTTTGCGCATTTTTATGCAGTTTTTACTTTTACATTATCCTAAAAAAATTGCAATCTATGCTTTTTGCGGCAATGAAACCTGTATAAAATAAATTGAACAGTACATAAGTCATATAAGTACAATTTTTTTTTATCTAACTGCGTCTTACTAAGGTTTTATAACTAGAAACAGGAATATAGAAAACGAAAAACTTGATCTACATGCCAATATTAGTTAAAAACATCTTTAACTGTGTAACATACATTTATTCGACTTTACATAACAAAAGGCACGGTAATCAATTGTTTTTAAGTGGCCTAGTAGACAGTTTTTTTGCTTTATCTTTTGCTTAAATACGTTCGTATTAAATTTAAGCTATTTTTCAGTAAAAAAACTAAAAAAGTTTATCAACTGCAGCCTCAATACATGGTTTGATAACGTGGCTATTTAAGTATCGCCCTTGCCTGTAAAATATACCGTATGAGAAGATTCAGGTTTTTAAAGCGTAGAAAATGAGAAAACGTCGATAAATTGTTTTAAAACAGATATAATTTTGTATTAATGTATGTTATAAACAAAAAAAAAGCAAAATATGTATGTTTTACTGCATGACTTTAACCACAACACTGCATTTCAATATTTGACGTTTTTAAAATTACGGCTTTTTTGCGTTAAAAAAAACTTACATGTATTGGTATTCTATATACAATATAAAAAAAATTATGTTTCCTTTTTAAAAACACAGGAAGATTCTATTTAAAGTTTAAATCCAGTCATTTTGTATTTTCTATACGCCAGCTTAATATTTGCTACTTTTGTGCGAGCATTTACACTTTTTTGACATAGAATTTGTACAACAAAAGCTTATGTGTGTTTTTTTGCTACGATATTAATACTTGAACAACTCTTTGTTATTTTACTATCAATAATTTTACAATTTTGTTTTTTGTCAAAAAAAAAATTAAAAAAAGTACTTTATATAAAAAAAATACTGATTGAATCTTTTTGAAAAAAAATATACACATAAAACATTTTTATTATTTCTTTACGTTTAAAGCAATGTTAAGTGCAAAAAATAAAGTATTTTTCTTATATAAAGTGGTTTTTATGCTAAAAAAATCTGTTTCTGAAAAAAAATTAATATGTTAAATTATAAATTGCATACACACAAAATATAGTATTTAGGCTTTTTTATCATTTGGATTATTCTAAAAAGCCTAAAAAAGCAGTTTTTAGCGGCTGCAAAATTTACAAACGTTTTACATACAAACGTAGCAATGTTGCGGTAGCAAAATACATACTCATCATTTATGCTTTTGCGTTGTTCGTAGATAATATTAGTTATGCTTATTTTTGTTGACAAAGTTATATTCATAAAAAAATTAGAAAACTGCAAAAATCAGGTTTTATACACGTTAATCGATCTGAATATCTATTGAAATTTTTATGCGTGTAAAAATGTATGTCTGTTTGACATGAACTATGTGTATCAAAGACACCGAAAATTTACTTTCCTGTCATTTAAAACCCAGTATTGGGTTGGTATTTATGCCCGTGTTGATACGATATGTTAAATACATTTTACTAGGTTTTTGTCTTAAAACTGGGTAAACAAAATTTTGACCTTTTTTTTTACATGTAAAACCTTAAAAGACTTTTTAAAGCACTTTTTTGCCACGATATACATTTGCATGCATTTTTTCTAGTTTTTTCTAATTATTTTACAAAAAAAAAAATTAAAGGCCGGGTGTTTATGGGTAAGCAAAATTAAAAAAAAAACCCATTTTATAATTAGTTGTAAATTATCATTACCACTCCTATCAAAAAAAATATTTTCATTTTTTTATTAATTGTTGCTGTTTGCTTGGCGTTTTCATATAAATGCACACATAAGATGTGCAGATACACGCTTAAATTTTCTTTACGTTTTGCAAAACCTTTGTTGACCATAATTATATTTTGAATAAAATGCGTGAAAAAAACTTCAGAAATAGTATGAATTTGTATAAGGGTTACTTACAATATAAATCACTAGAGGATTACAGTAGTGATATATTTTCAGGGTATTTTACGTTCTGCAAAAATATGGTTAATATACTTTTCGTAAACATTTAGCGTATAAAATCTTTACAAAAAGAGTTCGAATGATGTTTATGGGGTCGTAGTAACATTTCCAACTCGTGACGCTGATTTTTAACGCAATAATATAATAGTTAAAAAAACTTACGGGATATAAAAAGATAAAAATTTAAAACAAAAAACCTATTTTATTTTTTCATATAAAATGGCTTTAAAAAATATTTTAGTGCGTTTTAGTAAATTGTTTCAAACATCAAAATTATTTCGTATTTGTATTTTTATACTCTTCCGTGTTTACATTACCCCCTCAAGCCTTAAAGAGTGGTTTCTCTAGTATAATTTACCTGAGAATTTATTATGTAAATTTTTATTTGTGACACGAAAAAAAAACATGTTTCCACTAGAATTTTTGATATTCCATATCTTATGAGGCAAAATCTACCAGTAAATTTTTTAGGACACGCCTTAAATTACAATTTTTTGCGGATTAAGCCTATGAGCAAAAAATACATAAGATAATGTATGTATAGGTTGTTTTTTGTGAAACGAACATATGCGCACATCTTTTTTGTATGTTTTGTTGGCGGGTCTTTGAATAAATCATATATATTTTTTTTCTTTTTTTTCTATAAAAACATTAATTTTGTAGTTTAAACTTTATATTAATGTTTTTAAATAATCTTAAATTAGTGCCGTCTGTACAAAAGTAACTGCCGCTTTAACTCATGGCATGGTGCACGCTGCATCTGTTGTTTTTTTAGGTTTTGCACGGTTTTATTGTGTATTTGCGTCTCATAAAGTAACATATACTTAGGACAGTAAAAAAATACCAATATTTCAGCTAGGTACCTTTGCAGTTGGGAAATTTTATAAATACGCACAAAAAGGGTTAAATAATTTTTTTCGTACCCTAAGTTACTTTTTTTATGTGTTGCTATAATTTAACAATTTTTTTGGCTACAAAAAAGGATGTTTCTTGTTTAGTTTTTAGATTATGCAACTATATTTTTTTGTAAGTAGATTTTTTTTATTCATATAAAAGCAAAAACTTGTATCTAGTTGTTATATAAATTGTTATTTATTTTAACTGCAACAGATAATTAGTCTAATATAAAAGACACAAAGCATTTTCTAACTTGCAAGAGTAATAAAATAACAATTATACACAAGAAATTCCTCTTAAATTGCTTGAAAGGTTTGATACGGCAATAAAAGCAATGTAAAGCATACATTAACGCCAAATCTACACGGCAGTTTAATCCAGAACAAATTATGTATCTGTGAACTGTACAAGGCAGATAAATCATACTAAAAGCGTTACATCTTTTACTTATAAAGTATAAGTGTACAAAGTTATCTTTGATGCATTAAAATATAATTTTTTCAGTTGGGCCCAAATACCTTTTTACTTTTTTTCAATACCCATTATAAACCTTTTCTTTTTGCATTATACTTTTGTTTATATAGTTTCCACTCGAAACATATACCAAATAACTATAGGTTCACTTTTTAATATCTTATAGTTATTTCAATTTTCTACATTGGTTTTAAAATGTACCAATAAAAATAATTGTTATAAAGTGCTGCCATCTATTTATATGTAGCGAGTTTATACGTAAACGTTGCAGCGCGTTTTGTGCATTTGCCGCTTTCTTAACTATGATTTTTACACCTTATTTTGCTACTGTTTACCTGTTTTACTAAAGGGGCGTTTATAGAGGGTTTTCGCTACAACATTTTGTAATTGTTTGTTATTTAAAAAACAAGTTTTTTAATTTTCGGTCTAAAATGGACAGCAAAAGGCAAGACCGGATTTAAAATGGCTATAATTAATATAAAAAAAAACTGCCCAAGACTCTTTGGATAGAATCAAAAATCTGCAATTATTTCACAAAAACTTACCGGCAAGAATATATGACCATCACGCATGGAGCTTAACTAAAATACAGATTTTTTTTTAATTGCAAGGTTCAGACTTTTCTTTTTATGCATAACTAATTTGCACAAATTTCGGTTTGTATTGTAACTGTGCAATGTTGGTTCTTTGTGTCAGGATAATGCATATTTTATTTTCGTATAATTATACTAATAAATAGTGACATATAGACTGAATGTGCTATTCTAATGCTTTCTCACAAGTAAACGCGTATTTTGTCTTATTCCATTTTTTTCGTCAACATCATATGTGTATTGAAAGCAATGTTTGTAATACTAAATATGCCAAAACGAAATGAATATAGTACAACATGTAAATAAAAAAAACATTTAAACAATTATATAGATTTTATTCGTTTTTTAATTGCCTTTTAGTAGAAAGTTTTCAAGACAAAAACCATAAAGAGTGAAACTGAAAGATAAATTAATATAGGAAAATAACAAAAACTACGCCTTACTTTTTTTTTATGCAAAAAAAAACAAAAACGATTTAAAAGGTAATAAAGTATATCCTAATGTTGCAAAAAGCTCGTATATACGCCCTGTATGTAACACACAAAACTTAAACCGTACTTAGTATTTTACCGTTGCTTTTTTATATATAGTTTGTTTTGTAGTGCTATTGTACATCATACGTCTTTATATTGAATGGTACGATGCAACAACTTATAACTGTTTGTAATGTATCTTATTAAAACCATCGCTACTATTTTATCATAAGTATTTATATGGTATTAAAAAAAATGTGTTTATACAAATAAGGATTCACGTTTTTATTATTAGCTTAAGTGTAGTAGACATTTTTTATATTGGTAAAAAAAGTCGTTGTTAGCAATATACGACAAAAAAAAAGGTATAGAAAACGACGAAATGCATTCAAAAAGGTTTGGAAGTTTTTTTTTAATATTACTGTTGTATGACTAGGGTACAAAAAGGGTCTTTTCATACATTTCTATGTAGGTTTGAATTTATTTAATACATGTTTTAGCCTGATTATAAAACAGAATTTGCATTTTAAAAGTCATTTTTTTATGTTCAGATTTACGTGGTAAATATCTTCATTAGGCTTTTTACTTTATTTAGTTGTACACAAATTACGTTTAAATTTTTCTTTTTATAGATTTTAGATCGAGCTATTTTATTTAAATATATATTTATATAAAATTTGCTTTGATATATTATAGTGTCTTTAATTATAAGTTTATTTTTTTTGTATTGTTTTTTATTTTTTTATAGGTTTTTTTGAATGAATAGGCTGTTTTTATAATTAATTCTATATTTTACACTAATACTAAAAAAATTTACAATTGAAATCAAGTATGTAAATTTGCTTTTTAACATCTAAAATAGTACTGTTTATATTTATATTTAAGATTATTGCTATATTAGTAATTTATTGTATATCAAATTGTTTACTTACGTTAAGAATTCGATATAAAAATAAAGTTATATTTAATCTCTTGGTTTTTTAATATTGATTTATATTTATATTTAAATTTTTGCTTTGAAATATGTTTTTTTTTGATTTTAAAGTGAAGATAATCACGGTATGTAAATTTATATATAAATTTATCAGTTTTATTTTTACATATAATTTTATGTTTTAAAAAGGAAGTAGATATTTAAATATAGATTTTAACATAAAATATTTTTTATTTTAATAGTTATATATATTTATATCATGTCTAAGATATAACAATTAAAAATATTTTTTTTGTTTTTTTATTATATTCCATTAGATTAATATTTATATTGTTTTTTATACTTATATTTATGTTGTAAGTTTTTTATTTTTTTTTCATTTTAATACAGCATATCACATGGTCGTGTATTGGATAAACCTTAAGGATGGAATATAACCACAGGATTATACTACGTTTTAACCCCTTGGGTATTTGTAAAAAATGTCAACCTTAAAAATATGCTGCCCGTTTAGATATATAGAATCTACATGCTTGTAACTAAGTTAAATTTCAACAAAAAAGATATCAAATTAGTCTGCGGTGCATTAAAAACTGTTTTTTTCGTTTACATAATGTTTTTAAAATAAGCCCGCATTTAATGCTACACTAAATATTTGTTAAATGTTCCACCAGAATAGTGGGAACTGCTTACTATAAAAAAAAGCACTCAAGAAAAGTGCAAAATACACGGTAGAACCTTACCTATATTGGTATTCAATTTTTATGCTGTATGGAAACAATATACACAATTTTGAGTTATTTTTATATTGCTAATTTTTTGTTACAGATATTTTTATTTATATTTTTTATTTTTTTTGTATACGATTTCTATACAATTTTTATTTATAAAGATATTCTTAGTCATATATTTCTTTTTTATATTTCTAAAAAAATATATATTTATTTTTTTTTTTTAATTTTTTTTTTTTACATTGAAAGTTTTATTTTTTTTTATTTCGAAATTTATTTAAGTTAAACGGAACTTGTCATTGAATTTTTTACACCAAATAATGAGGTAAAATATTTCAATGGAGAAATGTATCCATTAAAATTTTTTATAGTAGAATGTTGGTTTCCTATGGTAAGATTCTTTGCAATCAGATTTTTTTTTTGTCTAAGGTAAACTACCTTCATTTTTTTTTCTTCGGAAAATATAAGGAAAGATTTCATTGAAATGAATGCCAGCAAAAAAAAAAAACCGACTTCATATCTAATTAAGATAAGAAATTTTTATAGTATTTATATATAAATTGTAAAATTTAAAAAAAAATGCGTTTAGATATACAGTATAGAGTGCGGTTCATTTTTTATTTATTTTTTATATTGTATTTTGCATATGTATTTCTATTCATATTCATGTTTCTATTCCTATGCATACTGTTGTTTTGTTTTATATTTATGTTTATATTGATAAAGGCAATTATGGCTTTTTTTTGTCTTCTTTTATTTGCATATTTGTTTCTTCTTATAAATAATTTGTTTTATCCCTTTTTCTTTTTCTTTTATATACTCAAAGTTTTATACCCATTTAAAAATGCAAGTGTGGGTTGAAAAGTGCGATAATAGCAAAAAAAATGCATTAAACGAAAACGGAGTCGATATCAAAAATATGGTGAGATATACATGCAAAACATGCATCAAACTAGCACTGTTACACTAAAAGACACGCTAGTACAAACCAAACATACATGTGAAAGATGTGCACTAGCCCTGTTCTTTAGGTACATGTCAAATTATAAAATCGAGTAGTCAAAATATTTGCAAGATTGTCACTAGCGAGTTTGTATGGACAACAAATAGTGAAAATTAACGAGCTATACGCGTCTGAACGTACCGATATAAAAAAACGTAGACGAATGTCAATTATCGTCTTGTAAAAAAATTTGTTAGTCATTGTGCATTATAAAAGATGATGAAAAGGTAGAAAAAAACAAAAAACACGTGTATGAAGGTATCAAAAGATATAAAAACACAAAGAAGCAAAAAGGAAAGCTGTTTACTTGGCAAGTAGCACTTATTAAACACCGCGTAAAATGCAAAAAAAATAGGCAAAAAATACAATAATAGTGAAAGATACTTAATGTAAATCGATAAAAATCTCAAAGATGTTAAAACGGAAAAACCAAAAAATTACACTATAATCATCACAGATGGCAAGCAAATGTGCGAACAGTATTACAAAACAAATAAGGCCAGGTGTTCTAAAAAAATTTTGCGTGCATATTAAGTCCTAGTCCGACATGATATAATTTTATATACTTGGTACTTAGTTCAAATTGCTTAATTGAAAACATGGCTTGCAGTTTGGTACATTTAATGTTGCGCCCACGAACTATACTTTAGTATATACTTTTTAGTGTCTCATCTTTAACTCTTTTTATCCCGTAATATACATATTGCTACAAGACTATAGCATAAATTCATATAGAAAGGCCTTGGTCTTACTAGTGGCTTGAACAAAGAATTCGTCCGGGATATGTAATTTGTGATTTTTGAAAAGTCCCTGTAAAAGCAATGAAGACAATTTACACTAAAATAAAAATTCGGTTTTGTAATTTTTACTTCGGTCAAGGTTTGTGGAAGAAGAAAAAGGCTGTCATTTACAAACTGCATACCATAGAAATAAGCTTCGAGGAGCTTCTACGTAAAATATCTGCGCTATTATTTTAAGCATCGGCTATTGTTAAGGAAAAATAAAAAAAAAACATCAAGAATCTAGAAATATATTTTAATGATGATTGTAAAGCCCTTTAAATATACTTTGAAAAAACAAAACTTGGCGAATAATGAGAAAAACTCTATTTTTCGGCATCACTGATTGATTTTGCGTACAAGATTTATACATCAGATTCCGCTAACGTGTCTTATCTGTGAAAACATAAATCGTGGAGTTAACAATGAATTTAATGCATCACAACCATCTTTTAATACAATGAAAAATGAGCTTTGTTTAAAAGATGACGCGAGTGACACCCTCATTTTTAAGTAATTAATAAAAATGCAAACAGAAAGATTATATGATTACAACATAAAATATAAAACAAAAAGGTGAAATATTTAAAATTATACTAAGTATTATGATTTAACATTTTATACTGAAATATTAACATTAAATAAAATTTCAAATGAATAAAACTAAACCCCTTAAGCTCTTTATAGTCATAAAACATGTTGTTGTCTTTAATGTCATGCCTTTTTAATTTTAAACATTGTTTACCTTAAGAAAAGATAGTTCTTATTTTTAAATCAGGGTAGGAAAAAAAGTGTAATATGGGGCTTAAAAAAATGCACAAAAACAAAGCAAACCCCATTTTAAAAAATACACCTTCACATCACATTTTGATTACGTTCCGCATTTAAGCATTTTTTTAACAAAAACGTGCGTAATTCGTTATATTGCATTATGAGTTTTTTAAAAATATCATTACATTAATGTATAGTTTTTTGTTATGTCAATATCGATATAATTTGGTAACATGTTTTTACATACATAAAATATCTGCATACTGCACAATAAAAAATTTTATGTAAAAATAAAAAACTTTTTTATTTAAAAAACGAAAAAAAATTGCAGCGTTGAACGAGACACCAAAAAAAATAATGAATTTGTAAATATGGTATGTTCATTTATTGTTTTTTCTTTATTCTACCCCTTCCATAATTGCGATAAACGTCAACATGGCTATCTTAAGGCGTGTCCGGTTTTTATCGATTTAAAGAATTTAAAAATATGAATAAATCTTTAAAGATTTACTCTTTAAAGAATCCAATTTATTTTGGACATACAGGTATATCTGTATATAGTGGACATGTTTGGCGCATTCTATATAATGGACCCGCCTATATTTTTTTTAACGAAAATTATAGATTGTATATCTAATTAC
>JAQFYM010005296.1:0-13569 GCA_034694785.1 Agrenia bidenticulata
TATTAAAAACTGATAAAGCTGCGTACTGTGTGGTAGTAAGCAAAAAGTTAAAGCAAATATTTCCAGAAATGCGGCATGTATCCTGCTTGTGCCATGGTTTACAAAATTTTGCGGAATTTATACAGAATAAGGGCAAAAATTATATTGATTGGATTTTATTACTAACAGGATATTTAAATCGAGGCATAAACATAAAAGATTTTTATAGAATTACAAACCTTGCCAAACCAAAATTTGGAGCAAACACACAAGAAGGGGAACGTGGATATCTTGCGTATGCAAAATCTACAAAAAGAGTCTAAAATATAAAGCATTTATAGATACAATACCTCAAAATGATGCCCTTGTAAAATTGTTTCATAATAAAGAATTAAACGAGGAAATAGAAAATATTTATAAGTACAAACAATTACCAAGTGTTATAAAGTATTTAGAAAAGTTTAATTTATCTGTTCATGAACAAGTAAAAGTAATTTCAAACTTTGAAACAACTATAAAATATGCAGTTGATCTTTTTAAATTACGTGATATTTTAAAAACTAACCCTGATTTTGCCTATTTTAATAAACACAAATATATTACATGCAAAGAGAGTATAAAATGTCTTTTATTTTGCCCTTTAACTTCGAGTGATGTTAAAAGAAGTTTTAGTGATTACAAACTTATTTTTAGTGATAGAAGAAAAAGAATAAAAGTAAAAACAATGAAAGGCCTATATGGATATTTTTATAACCATAAAAATCATTAAACTTATATTTAAATACATTTTTTTAATAATAAAAGGGTTCATAAAATCTCCTTTAATCATAAAATTTCATATCAAAAAATTTCCACCCCCTAGCTGTTAATATCGATTTTTACTTCCAGAAATGAATTATATTTTTTTTCTTGCAATCGAAAAACTTTTTCCAGCAATTTAAGTGCGTCGTAGATTTGACATTTTTGATAGATTCCCGAATCGAATAACAGGCATCGCACAAGGTAGATAGTGTAAATAACTTCTTTATTTAAATATCATCTTCCAGAACTGCACCATTTAGTAAATCTTTAAGAAATGCACAATATTTTGACTTAAGAGCGCTTATTATCCCTCAATCAAGGGGTTGCATGATTGAAGTTTCTTTCAGCGAAAACAAATAAAATTCTGATATGTATTAAATTTTTCACTATATGACCGCTAAAATTATCAACTAATGATCTAATCTTTCTGTCTGTGGTCTTTTTTTTATCATTTATCCGCATAAGATATGAGCTAAATAGGAGTTTTGTTATCCATGAATTAGAATTGCTTGTACAATCAATATGTAAATTTGATGGTCTAAAATCACTAAGAGACTGAGGATCGGCGCTTTTTCTGACAATCAAAGGTCTGAATTCCACCCCATACATATTAAAACAAAGAAGTAGAGTTATTCTGGTCTTATTTGGTAATGCACCTTTTTTCCACCTTGTCCTTTATAACATATGTTTGACGACCATAGTTCTTTAAAAAAAGAGCTGTCTCATCAGCATTAACGATATTTTATTGACTATAATCCCTGCATATTTTCTCTAATCCTGCACCCAGTCTGATATTTGGGTCGTGTTGCCTGATTTTGATTCACCACAAATTTAAACAAATTAAACCTTGTTTCTTGATAGAAACCCATTCATGTAATATGAGTTTATAGTGATGCTACAAGATGCATTTTGTACTTTAAATCTTCTTGCAAGGCTATACAATGTATCAATGTTTACTCTTCCGCCATCTTTGCAAATTTTTAGTAATGCCCGCAAGAATAAATTGCTCAAGCTCAACTAGCTTTTTATTATCTTTCTTACTAAGATATTGATTTACTAGTACAGGAACATCACTGCACAGCTTTACCAACTTGTCTGTAGATACAATGGCTTTTCTTACTGTTATTAAACTATCATTATGGACAGTTGCTTAATTCTTTTTGTACATTTTATTATTCTTGAATTCCTTTGCAATTGTGCGTTTTTATCATAGTGTAATAGAGCTCCTCTTCCTGGTCATTAATTTTGTGGGTGATCTAAAAATTCAAACAAATTGTACAGTAAATTGCAATATTACCAAAACAATATAATACAATGATTAAATTAATAAAATAGATTAAAAATTTAATGTCATAATGAAGCACAAAAGAATGAGGAAACATCCCGTAAAAATTACTAAAAACAGATTAATACATATAAAAATATATATAATCTAAGTTTTTTTGAGATTTTTATATATTTCTTTCTTATGAAAGATGATTAAATAAATGTAGTATTTTTATATAGAAGGGGCCTAAAAAATAAAACACTCCGGTAAAAGATCTCTTAATCTTTTTTAAATGCTATACCAACGAGTTTTGACAAAATATTTTTTCTTATTATTCAATATATTCTCGTAAACACTTTTATCTTAAATTAATATAATCCACTTCTATAATACATTCTTCTTATTTATTAAATTTATTGTATCTGCTGCGCATTCGTATAGTAAAACATAAAATTATTTTCACTTACAATTCGTGTAGCCGAAATCATATTTCTTGCATTATCAGTGACCGCACTAATTACTTTTATAATATATTGACTAAGAAAATCACATGCTTCAGAAATATATTCCAACCATAAGGAAGCTGTATTATTTTTCACAATGTAGCTTTTTAGGATATATGGCATGGTAGAATCTTTAACAACAAAAAATATTTACTGAAATATGTTTTTGATTAGTTATTGTATTTTTCCATCCATCTAATATTATTGATACCAAAGGTATGAAAAAATATATTAAATAAATAAATATATTGTTACTGTTCAAAAAAATATATTTATTTTTTTTTGCGTAAAAGTATTAAAAAATGTACAGTGTTCTAGATACTAGAAAAAAAACAGAACACATTTTTCATACAAAAGCGTCTATCATCTGCGCCAAAATATTACCTTTTTGCAAAAAATATATATATTTACCCGGTAATAATAATAAAAATGCGGATGTTTGTATATAAGCCGTATATGATAGCTTTATAAAAACCGTGAACAATTTCACAATACAAAATTAGCGAAATACACACTTAACAAACAAAAAGTTTGATAGAAAAAATCTACATATTACAATGTAAATTGTCATTTACAAGTTTAGAAACACATTTCAAGGTACGGTGTTAAGTATATAGTTTTATATATTGTATAGTAAACATTTTACATCAGTATTGACATTCATGGGCGTATCTAAGACATAATAAGAGCTAGGGTTGCTTTTGTATGCGCTTGATAATATTTAAAGTGTTTTATAGTATTAAAAGGATTATCTAACTCATAAATTGATTGCCTACCCTTATTCTTTACTTGTAATAAACCCGCCCACAAAATTTAACCCCACCCCCCCCCAAACACTTAGAGCGCAGATTTTTGTGGAGGTACGGGCTGCAGCCCTTCTTAAACTACTCACCTATTTATGCCACTTGTGTAAAATACAATATATATATATTTTATTTTTTCTAACAATACAATAAAACAATACAATGCTCCATATCTCTAATTGATACCCATTGTCCTCTGTGGCTAGCAGAAAAAAAATGCGCTTATTGTCCTAGACAATCTTTTTATTTCAATTCGTATATCTCTTCCAAAGTATTTTTTGTGTCCTAATCTATTCTTTATTACCTCATTTATAAAGAAATTAAATGAAAGCATTGTTTTTCTACAAAAAACGCTAGCCTATTGTGACAGAAGGGACAGTTCTTTATATTAAGACGCATTATCTTGAACTGTAACAAAATAATGATGTAGCAAAATTTATATGCCTAGGGTTCTACGGTTTTCCTAGCTAAATGTACTGCAATATGCTTTCCCGAAATATGTCTATGTAAACTACTTGTGCCAACAGAGACTAAATTGTATTTAAGTACAGAATGGCACAGGCAAAAAGTTGGCTGCTCCTGAGAGCGTCAATTATATATAAATAATCGTACCCGTGTAATACTTAGATGCAATATTTTATGCCCTTCGGTTTGTTTTTGTGGCCCATTAACTTGTAATATTTGTGTTCTGGTCATTTTATGGGTCTGTAAATATTCAAAGGAATAAAAATATATAAATCGAGTAGTAAATAAATATCGGGCTTCAGGCCATGTTTTTTACCCGATACCCGACTGGTTAAAAATAATGCAGCCAGTTGGGCCATACCCAAGCTAATAATCACACAATATAAAAAAAATACACATTGTGGCTTTACCAACTGTATGCAAATTCTTTTATTGTTTAACTTGCTTATATCAATTATAATTTCTACAAAACCCCAGCAAACAACAAGAGAATGTCTCGGCTCTTAACAGCTTATAGAATGAAGTAGTCGTTTTTTGTTACGAATCATAACCATATATAGCAGGGGGCTGCAAAAAATTTTTGGTACGCGTACTCCATAACTTTCGTAAATGCATCTTCGTACCCTCGTGCATGAAAAAATACTAAAAAAGCTTAGTTTTCTGTGTATAGGTTATAAAAAAAAGCAAAAGTTATACATCGACGCGTACTAAAATCTTTACGTTAAATGCATGATAGTATTCAGTAAATGTAAGAAGTTCAAATTACGGTAAGGTATACTACAAGAAGCTTTCCATGTTAGCCACAAAGTTTTTTATGTACGCAAATTTGTAGATGGGTCATTTTTATTAGAATTTTAATGAAGTCAATAATTACATTGTATACAGTGTTTTTAAAAAGGCTTCAAGAGCCTTTTAATAATTTTAAAGCATTAAAGTTGCCCATATAGACGTTAGCTGCAGGTACAGACGTTGTGTACATCTACTTTTCTAGTATTATCTGTTTTTTTAGGCAGCAAAATTTTCTCAAAATATATTATCAAAAAAAAACATAAAATGAAAACGTTCAATACTACTGTCTTGACAGTATATTTAAAAAGAAACAATATTGAAAAAGTGGTTTTTGTGGTTTACATCATATAATGTTACTTTAAACATCCTTTAACTTGCAAAAGAGCTAAAGACTGATACCTTTCAGCTCGCAACATAAAAATTATAGAAAAAAAGGATCTGTTATACACGTACGACTCGCACAGTTTTTTTTTTTTTTTGCTTCTATGGTTATTTTTTATTAATACTGCATATAAATTGACTGTTACTGCAGCATATGTTTTAAAAGGCTCGCTGCGTTTGCCTGAAAGTTTTAATATTAAAAAAATCTTTTTTTGACGGTAATTTATTTTTAAATAGAAAGAAGCCACATTTTTTTCGCATTTAATCTTTTACAGTTTATAACACTACCGTATTTATAGCAAACAAGCCGTATCTATAGTAAGAATGTCGGTAAAAATAGTGATGCGGTGCTTTTTAGCTCTAGTCACAGTGAAAACTGTTTAGTACCTTATATTGTTGTATTTCTTATGTGATTTTGCACTTTTTGGCAAGATAAAAACAAATCATTTAAGTTTATAGTTACTAGCCAAACATTATTAAGGCTAATTATTTGTCTGAACTCATGTACATAAAAAGTATAAAACAGCCAAAAATAAAAAAACGCAGTATAATTACGCAAACATACATTAAGGTTGTTTCATTTTAGTTTTTTTTATTAAAAGAAAATAAAACATAAAAAAAAAAATAAACTATAAAAATAAAAATAGAAGTGCCATGGTGACATAATCCTTTACATGTGATCTTTTTTTATTACATTTACTGAATACGGAAATAACGAAGAAACTTGGTCTGACTTTTAAGTTGTATTATTGAAAAACTATGCAGTTAAAAAGACAGGAGACTGCAACGAGTTTATACTGTACTTGTAAGATACTAGTACGCAAACATAAAATGCTGCATACGTGCAAAAAAAATTGACATTGCATCTAACGCATGTTGTACTAAGTATTAAATTACAATTAAAGCCTGCGCTATACGAAAATTCGTTTATATTTCGGCTTGAACAGACATGTACCTAAAAAATATTTTCTTAAATATCCTCGAAACAAAAACTACTTATAAAACGAAAAATACGTAAAGTTTATTTTAAACATTACAACCATTAAAAATAATATATCCGAAAAGCAAGACCGAAAACCAAAAAAAATTGTTAATAAAATGCATTAAAAATACTTGGCAACAGGGATATTATTTTTCTTATATCTTGTGTATTCTTATACAAAACATCTTAAATGATAGTTAATTTTGGTGAGTTTTTACGACTATTGACGAAGTTTTTTGTACGTCTTATAAACAGCAACATAATGCAACTTTATCTGCAAAATCTTTGCGTAAATATATAGTTTGCAGGATTTTTTTGCAATATTTTTTTCTTTTTCTAAGCATTGTTTAAAATGCTAAATGGTAAAAATAACATATAGATATGTATCATAATATTATTCAGTATAATTTCTACTGCAACATACTTGGACACATTACGAATTTCAAAACAAAGTATTTTCCAACAATAATAGCCCGTCGTAAAAACATTTTTGTATTTGCAGACACAACACTAGCTACAAAAAACATGAATATCTATAGCACAACCAACTTAGGACAAGGCTATGTGTTGTGCTGCAAAATTTAATAATTTTATGTTTTGCTGACTGGGTATAAAAAGGTATATTATGATAGTGTTACATAATATTCTTAGAATAATAAAAACGTAGTAACGTTGCTAACTGCTGTAAAAAGTTAGAGTATAAAAAATTGCAAAGATATTTGCCAATTGATTAAATTTTTTTAATTTTTTTTATGTAAGATACAGTGCATTTTTTAATATTCAAGTATAGAATTCTGATTTTAATTTACCGAAACATACTAATTTTTGAGATTTATATGCACAAAAACTTTTTATTGGCTTTGAATATTTTTGATATATTAAGATTGTATTATTTTTACAAAATTGCATGACATGTGTCAATCCCCTATATTTCTACTTTTTTACTGTGCCAATGGAAGCCTTTAGTTTCTTATAAAAACCCATTGCAAATCCTACTATTTTTTTTATTTTACAACCGCTCTTATAGCTTCATATCAAAAACACTATCTTTAAAATCAGATTAACTAATCTATTCCCATTCTAATAGATTAGATATGCTACATGTTCTGAATAACCAATCTTCATTACTTAGGCAATTATCAATTAATCCACACCCTATGGTGCGCAAACATGAGAACTCTACGAGTTGCGTTGTTTGCACCCCTCGTATTGTTTTTTATCTATTGTAACTGTTCTTTAAAGCATTCTTTATTTAGGCGCTAAAATATGTCTTTTATCGCCAACACTACTTTGAACTATTATTCGATGAAAACAAAAACAATATACGTTAGCTAGATTCCAAGAATGTTTCAAACTTGCATTTTTTTGCTTTTTTTACACCAATATAATTTTTTATGATATGAATCACGCTATTTGTTGAACTATTCTTGTGTATGCTTTTTAGATATTACATACTACAAAAATTTTGATTTGCGTATTGTCAAATGAACAATAGGTGCATAACTGGTAATAAAAATTACTAATTGCACATGGGATCGTTTTATGGTAATTTTGTCTATTAATTTAAAGTGTTAAAAGATATAGATCTGCTGCCTATTTTGCACAAAAGCAACTTAAACACTGTTCATAAGTTTTATTTTACATAAAAAAATTGCAATTTTTTGTAGAAAATGTAATGTAAAGGCAAAAATAAAGAAATTAAAAATAATTTACTTTACAAGAATACTTTACGCTGCATTTTTTAGTTAAAACATAAACGGAAGGCGTAAAGCACAGTTAACGTGTATGTGCTTGCAATTTTTTGTTTAAACGACGTCACAAGAATTTTTCTAGAGTACCCTGTATTGTTTTTTCGTACCCTATGGAGGTACGCGCACCACCAATTGGGAACCCCTAATCTAACGTAACATGAAAGCGCAAATGTACGGATTTTTTTCTGAATCTGCGCCGACAAAAAAATCAAAATAGCATTAGCATAACGTTTCGAAGAGTCAGGATCTGTGGATAATTAATCGAGTAGATGCAGAAACGGATCAACCAGAACCGAAAATATATATGCCATTGCATTAATATCCGCCAGAAATGGGTACGCGTAGTCTCTCAGAAAAGAATCACAACATAAAGGAATTAAAAATATAGTTTAGTACAGTTTTTACTGCTAAAAATGGCATATCCGTAAACCAAATAATTAATTATACAGCTTCAACTCGGTGACTTGCACCGAAAGCTTAATTTTAGCAAAAATTTACATTTAAAACCACAAAAAACGTGTTTGTACCCCAGAATATTTTTTTTTAGCGATATGGCCATTTATGAGCTTAATGAGAGTTTTTATATTCTAATAAGCGCTATTATAAAAACAAAAAATCCGCATATTCTTGTACAAGATTATTTTGTAGCAAACAAAACAATATTTTTGCGTAATTTTACAAACCCTGTTTTTTGGGACGTTTTTTTGGATGATAAATTTGGAAAATGCGTTTTAATAATCATTATATATCAAAAAATGGCAAAGAATTAAGTTTTATACAATTATTTGCGAATGTCAAACTTTGTTTCAGCATGACGGGGCTACAGCTCATGCAGCAACACTAATGAATTTACTAGGAAGTGAATATCATAATCAAATATTAAATTTGGGAATACATATTAGCTTTCGAGATCACCTGTTCGCAACTCCTTGGATTTTAGTTTTGGGTATCGCAAGTCAAAAGTATGCTCCAATGACCCAAAAACATTAGATAAATTCAAATTATAAATTATAACGGAAACTTCTAATAAAAATGAGCAAACACTTGTAAGGGTACTTGTAGATTTATTACCCAATACATTCAGATAGGGAAATAATAGTGGATTTTATAAAGATGTTATTTTTGCTTAGAAATAAGTTGTAGATAAATATTAAATTATTTTTATTTTTGCATTATTAGTGAGGTTTTTTTTGCATTCACACTTCTATCGTAATATAATTTTAATTGTAAAATTATCTATATTTTACTAAAAATCTGGATTTTTAGCGACCCTCTATTTTGGGTCTCGTTTATTTTGGGACATCCTGTATAAGTAAGGCTTGTAAAAAGCTTGGTGGTAGTGGCAAACAAGGACAGGAATTTTGAGTTAAATTGCGAGCGTTAATTTGAAAGCAAACTGAAAAATACATCGAATAGAAAAAGGGTTCAAATTAAAAAAAAATCCCTAACCTTGTTTTTTAATTGTTCTTTTTTACAAGTTGGCTTTGTTTTATATGACTTTTTTAAAAAATAAAATGATATAAATTTGAATTATATATAAAGTTTTTATATTATATCTCAGTATTTAAATCGCTAAAAATACAAAAATCAGCATATCCTAGTTTTCTGTAGTAAAACTCGTTGGTTACTCGCTTTAATTCTTGCAGCATTTTTTAAACAGTTATTCTGAGCAGTTAGATGATAGCCAAACATGAGACAGGGTTTTTGATTCATTGTTTAAATATATTCAAGCCAAGAAAAACTCATTATCAAAAAATTTTGGTAGCAATGCATTTTTAAACAGCTAATAGTCTTTATAGACTGTACATTTAAAAAAAGCTAAAAGCAATTTTTTCTGATTTTTTACGCTATTCGAAACTCCCTTTGAAAACTTGATGGTAGATATAAAAAAATCTACTATAGTGTATATGTAATCTTTTTCCAAATATACTAGATTCTACAATAGTGGGAATATAGAAAAAATTTCTTGTATTGCATTCTGTGGCATATATACACATAAGCCGTGCGTTTTATCAAATACAAAGTGCATAACCAACCCAAAGCCCGCATTATAGCGAAAAACAGAACTATCGTGCTAGACAAGTTGAGAAGATGAATATTCAAACAACTTGAAGGTAAGCCAACGATTTTGTATGTCATTTTCACAATAATCTATAGGTGCCTTTTTAGTTATGTTTTTGAACATTGAAGACCAAGTGGCATAAGCAGCTTGTGTGCTTAGAAAGAAAATGTTTTTAAGAGTATGTTCACGGCCTTTAGCGGGTTTGACGGAGGTCTGTGACTAGGTGGAAAAAATTATAAGCATTACTAATCTTATTAAAAAAAATTAAAAGTCGAGGTTTAAGTCTTGGCCTCCATTGTTCATGAATTATTGGTCGGAAATTCATTTAAGGCAAGTAAAACAAAATGGTGGGGTGTTTGAATAGCCTGCATAGACCTAGTATTATGACGATGGCTTTTCACGTAGAGCCTTAGATTATGACATATAAGAAATATAATATTTTTGATTAAGAAGGATAGCTTTTAGTTTTGTTTTCAAAATTACTATTTTAGCGGGAAGTACAATTTCCTAAAATGACTGATGAATATATTACCAATGAGGCATGTAAATGTCCGAACCGAATCGAAGTGAACCGATCCAAACCAAAAAAACCAAAAAGCTTTATAACCCGAATGAAACCCGAAAGCCCGAAACCCAAACCGAAAAAAGATGAAAAATGTTTGTATTTATGTGGCATAAAACTGTGGAGAAATTTTTCTAGTCGAACCGATTCGAATCAAAACTTCGTTTGGTTTGTTATGGATTTTCGGGCATATTGCAGACCTCTATTTGGACTTATAAAACATCGTAGATGTATTTTTACAAAAACTAGGTTATCAATACTTATTCGATAAATGTCGCATTTGGAAAAGCATTGAACACGTGCAGTATGTTGTAGTATGTATTTGTGCTCTTGAATTAAAGCTCGAGTTTAATATTCATATTATTTATGCAAAAACTTATTACATTTATGAGCTTTACTGTAACAATATGCCTACTGATATCAGTTAGACGTTAGATTTAACTACCTATATGGTAGTTCGATGGCATGCAACAGTGCAAACCCTTATTCTTACAGCAGAGGGACACAAAGGTAGTTTTTTAGGCCATGTTACGCATTTCATTTTTTATTTAAAAAAGTAGGAAAAAAAATGTGATAAAAAACTAAAGTGAACATTTATAAAAAAAACTTATAGAATTATAAATAGCTTACATTTCCAGCCAAGGTTCCGAATATGGTTGTGCCATAATTTGACAGCCAGAGTTAAAAATTTTATCATAATGGCCATTATGGAACCCCATATTTAATTTTTTTGCAAAAAATTATAAATAATTTTAAAAGTAATTTTTTATTTTTTTGATAAAACACTGAAAATAAATTGAACATTTTCCATATAAATACATTGCGGTTTTTTGTTAGCTAAAGATAAGATGGCAAAATTGTTGCTCATTTTATCATAAATTATGGAGTCAACCAGTTGGAATGATCTTGATCAATGTGGAAGATTAAATTCGTATAACCTTCATTGTCGCTTGTGCACTTTAACAGTCCCTCTTGCAGACCGAGGCATGAATAATGCTCTTTTGTGTAAGAGGCGAAAAATTAATGCAGCAGATTTATTAATAGGCAATCTAATTTGCATAAGCGCCTTCTTTGTCGATTTATTTTAAAGAAGTTTTTTTCTAAACTATAAGTTCTATCTTTGTAGCTCCCGAATAATTTATAAAATAATGGATCTTTCTCTGAATTTTTACAGCCATTAAGAGAAAAAAATATGGAAAAAATAATGGAATAATTTTCCCCAATATTGGCCATATATTATTTACATCGCTTTTGTTGTCGGAACTTCTGTTTCCAGTATATTTTTTTGCAAATAAATTGTTTCCTTTCGACTACCAACACAGCAATTTCCTTCAAAAAAAACTGAAGATATAAGCCGAGATTTATTGAAAAAGGTTCTACTTATACAAAGATATTCACGTTACTTTTTTTCCTTTTTCTTTTTTTTATGTACCAAAGTAATGTTAAATCACTCTATGAATACCGTTTAACTTATCAATCATTATTAAAAATATCGTGGAAGGCAAAAAATGCAGATGAAGTTATTTCTGATTTCGTAATAAAACATAAAAAATTCTTGGACTGATAATTTATACAAATTTCGATACTGGCCAAAATTACTACCGGACAATAATAATTTCTTTACATTTTTTTGTATTTTATTGCCAATGCAAGAATTCGTGTTCGACAGCTTCGAACCTTAGTACGTCAATATTGCTTGAGGTTATAAAGTATTATTTGGTGCTTCAAATATTAGTGTGGTTGGAATATGGCGTGCTTCCACGGGCAGCATTTCTTCTAGACGAAAAAACCTTCTTGAAAAGTACTTATTTATTGCAATTGTGTTTTCTTAAATAGATGTTTATCTATTTTTGTAACATGTATCATATCTTATCTGATACCATTTTTCCCTTTTAATTGTGTCATTTTCTACCAATAGTAATTACTCAATGAAATGGACATTTTCTGACTAATTTAAATTGTGCAAACTGCGCAAAATTGCTTGGTCTCTTAACATCCGCCTTTAGACGCACATTAAAGACAAAAACACGCTTTTTTCGGGGCATACTTTATGCAATCATTATTGAGCGGTATGTGTCGGGTTACCTTGGAACCTAACTAGTGTACAACTTAAATTTAAATTTCCAATGGTACGTGGGCAAAAAAGTGACGAAAAAAAGTGAAAATATTTTTAAACATATTTAAATTATAAAAACGAAAGTTTTTTAGAATTGGTATACTAAGTAATGGATCAACGGATGTATAATCATGCTGCCATATGGCGTTTGCAAGATTCAAAAAGAAGAAAAAAAAATCGATAACATCCTGTTTTTCAAAGAACCCCAAACAACCTTAAACGCCATGGATGTAAAAACTTCTACAAGAATTTCATCAAAAAAATCTTATTATGGCGCATATCAGGCGTTTGCACAGATGGCGATCTTGCAATGCTAGGCAAGAATTATGGTCGTACAACATTGCTATAAAAAAGAAAAATTCCTGAACTTAAAGCGTCACTCTTTACACTTTACTCGCGGCTTCTAGCAGCAAAATACATACGCGAGCCTTAAAATATGTGATCGTAATCCGTATAAAACTTTGAATTGTATGACAAACAGTGCCTTGAATAAACGAATATTTACAAAGCTATGTATAAAAAATTTTACAAATCATAATTTTTTACTTTCCTACTCTACAGTGCGCTGGTTATTACAAAAAATACGTTGTTCACATGTAATTAAATTAAGAGCTGACATATGAGTATTCCTGGCACACGTAAATTATTACTACGCCGTTAAGTAAAAAAACCTTATCTTAGGCAGAACTACGCATGTCTTTCCGATTTTTACAATATATTTAAATATGCTAAATATATTAATTCACGGGATAAGCACAAAATTTCTGATGCCTTCCAACAGATAAATGCATTTAAAACAAAATTAGATTATTGGAAGTAAAGAGTTGTTTATCAAAAATACACATATTGTACTAATTTGTCAAAAATTATATTACCAGGGGCAATATATGCTAAAAGATTTTTTGTGTCAAACGGATGTATTAGTATATTACGATGGTCTCATAAATGCATTTTTCACTTACTTGTTACACAAAATATTGCAAGAGGTTTAATATGATATATAACTTTGTTTCTGTATAGGTTGGAGCTCTTTTTAACTCCCACTTAAATATTGACGTAAATATACGTCTTCATTTTTCTACCCCCAAATGTAGTTTTGACGTAAATT
>JAQFYM010005297.1:0-13568 GCA_034694785.1 Agrenia bidenticulata
GGTTTGGAAAACGTCTTATTTGGTTTGAAAAACGTCCTATTTGGTTTGGAAAACGTCCTATTTGATTTGGAAATGGTGTACTATAAATAGAAGTTTAAAAAAGAACTTAAATTTTGTGAAATATATTTAAAAAGCGTTTTATAAGTATAATTACAAAATAACACAAATATATAATACAGTTAGGAATATGAATACTATTGATATAAAAAACAAATTGAAAAAAATTATTAAATTACTGTGAATACACTAATACGGTATATGAAAGTATTTGTTGTATTTATCACGGTATTGAAACATGTTGTCTATAAATCTCATACGATAGGTAGATCAGAAATGTATACATACCCCTTGATACATATTTCCATAATTATGTTTGTTTCATAGTTAAATGTTTTTCATCCATGATTTACATGTTGCCATTTAAGATTCCTTTTAAATTTATGATCACCATTTCAACATGCAATTATTGTGTAGTTTGTTTTTTACTTATCATAATCGTACACCTTTGATTATCCGTTCAAATATAAGGTATGTTCACAAATTAAAATTTACTCATATCATCAAAATTCTTCATTTTTGGTATATAAAATTAACAATACTTGCCTAGTTCTCTTATATTCATTTTTTTCTGTTCCAATTCAATCTGAATCACCGCCATTTGCTTTTCTATCGCCTTGTTATTTTATTACCCGCTGGACTGTTTGTACTCATAAACTGGACGTTGTATAAATGGTGTTGATATTATGTATTGTTTATATTTATTTATTGCTTTACTATGATTGCACTTAAATCAACAATGAGTGCTGTGCTTATATTGTCTTTTGCGGGTATTCTTAAATTTAGAAAAGGATAAAAAGAGAATTACAGTATTTTAAACCAATAAAGTTGGCATTTGTGTAATTTATAAAAATTTTATTTTGTTGCGATAAAAAATAATCAAAAAAGATTATTTTTGGCGAAATGGTTTTCGGCGAAATGGTTTTCGGCGAAATGGTACTGAACCATTTTGCTCTGCTGTTTAAATCAGCGGTTCCGAAAAATACAGGTTACGTGCCATAATGGCCATACAATATATGGCCACAATGCCTGGAAGTTCGTTCCATAATGGGACCATAATATTATAATTTTTAATACCCAATAAATGATATTCTAAAATTCAGAAAAGTCGCAAAAATATTATTTCGAAGAAATATCTGATCGCTGTGGAGATACAAAAGATGTGGGTTTGTAAAAAACACGATACTAGGTTATACCAATCTGGTTTCCTATATTGACACTTAACATAAAGATTGGGAGACCACTATGACTATATCATCCTCTCTAAGTAAAATTTAAAATCCGTTTGTAAATGTTATTTAAGTAAAAAGAAAAAAATATATTTTTGAACGGAATAGATCTTTTTATTTCTATTTTATTTTTTCGTTTAATTTGTGTAAATCATAATTGTCTCTTCGAAACATGATTATCTTGTTAAACAGTAACCGTTGATTTTTTTATTATTTAAAAAACAGATTTAATAATTTTTACAGGCATTTATCCTTTTTACAGCCAACCCCTAGTATATTTTTTCACGACAAAAGTACACTGTATATTTAATTTTTATTCGTTCCCATAATCATCCATAATGGCCATTATGAATGGAAGATCAAATAAATTTCCCCCCATATTCCCATACCATATCGGAACCGCTGGTTTAAATGCAAATGTGAATGTGAATGATAATTATTTTATATACTTAGGAATTAGTTTATGTTATATATTGAGATTATATTACCCCTAATTAATTAAAAGACATTACATGGTGGAGAATACAAATACAAACAAAAGCATGAACAGCATGTCTGAAGATACTAGGGACAGTATTCTGAGTATAAGTGTAGTGGAGTTAAAGATGAAGTGTAGGAAGATAAACAATGATGAAGAAAAGATATTGATGGCTATTGAAGAAATGGGACCACAAGGTGGGGAGTGGTATGAGAGCCTGGAAAGGAGGCCGGACACATGGGAGGAAATGAAAGTGCAGCTGCAGGAAAGGAATGAAAGAATAAAATGGAAGAGGAGTGAAAGGGAAATGGAAATGAGGATGAATGAGGAGGTGACGAAGAGAGTGGCGGAATTGATGAAGAAGAGGTCATATGAGTATCAAAAAGGAGGATATATGAAACAAACAAGGTCAAATTATCAATATGGGCAAAGCAAGGGGCCAATAGTATGTCATAATTGTGGCAAAACGGGGCAAATAGCAAGATGGTGTCGGGAAAGAAATGAGAACAGGGAGGAAATTAATAAAAGAAACTTGATTACTTAAATTTTAAAGGGGACACAAATTATAAAAGTGTAATTAAGGGAAACAAAAAACAAAAAATAATGTTAGAAAATATCCTTTTAGATTTTCCGGGAATGATATATGAGGAAGACAACGAGACAAGAATAAGATTTTGCAAATTAGGTAAGTGCGCAATGAAGACAGAGCCGGGAAAAATAGTATGCAAAAAGGGGGTAAGAATCCCACAAGGATTATATGAAAAAACAAGGGAACATATTGATAGACTAAAGAGGAAAGGGATAATACGGGATTCCGAGTCGCAATGGAGAAACCCGATAAGGGCTATTGAGAAGGAGTATGGAACGATACGGTATGTGATGAGTTGTATAGCCAAAATGATTAATGTGAGAAGGATAGTTTCAGTATACCAGAGATGAAGAGATTAATAGAAGCAACCCAAGGAAGCAAATTTTTTACAGTAATAGACCTTAAGGAGGGATACTATCAAATAGAGATTGAGGAGCAGGATAAAATGAAAACGGCGTTTGAGTTTGAGGGGCGAGTATATGAATGGTGCAAGATGATAATGGGATATAAAAATGCCCCAATGATATTTCAGCGAATAATGGGAAGAATGCTTCAGGAGTATATAGGGAGAGGGGTAGAGGTGTACATGGATGATATTATTATCCATGCGAAAACACAAACAGCACATGAGGAATTGGTGAGGAATGTATTATGGGAATTAAGGGAGAATAACATGAAGGTCAATATGAAGAAAGTTCAATATGGGATGGAGGAAGTCCAAATCTTGGGGGTAAGAGTAAATGGAAGGGAGAAAATACCCCTTGATATAAAGCGAAACGAAGCAATGGAATATAGAAGACCAGAGAATTACAAAGAGCTACGTAGATTTTTGGGATTATCAGGGTGGTTTCGTGAATTCATACCGAGGTTCTCGGTGGTGGCGGCGGATTTATATGACATATTAAATAAAAAGGCATACAAGTGGAGCGAGAAGGCAGAGAGGGCATTTCAAAACATCAAGAAAGAGCTACGAGAAGTAAAGAAATTAATATTGCCAAATTATGCAAAGAAATTTGTATTAAAAACAGATGCGTGCAACACAGGACTGGGGGCGGTGCTTTTACAGCAAAATGAAGATAAGAAATATATCCCGGTACAGTGGGCAAGTAGGAAATTAACAGACACTCAAAAAAGATACTCAATTTCAGAAAAGGAAATGTTGGCGGTGGAGTGGGGGATACAAAAATTTTCGTATGAATTGAAGGGAAGAAGATTCCATCTAGTGACTGACCACAAGGCCTTGGAAAACATACGGAACAAGGCAGAATTTGCAAATAGTAGAATCAACAGGATGATTGAAAAAATCCAAGAGTATGATTTTAGTATTGAGTATAGGAAAGGAGAATTAATGGTGGATGCAGATGCCTTGAGCAGACAATATGAGCGGATAGAAGAAAAGGATAGTATGGAAGGAGAGAGTATATCAGTGCATGGTTTGAAAGTAAAAGAGGGTATAGAAAAGAAACACATAATGAAAGTAGAGGACAAAAACTATTGGAGATTCGATTCGGGTGTTTTAAGGGAAATACCAGAAGATGCGGAACGAATAGGAATAATAAACGAGTGCCATAAAAGATTACTCCATAGGGGATGCGAAGTAATATATCAGGCTCTAAAAAAAGAATACTATTGGCTGGGGATGAAGAGGGACATAGAGGACGAATTAAAGAAATGCTATACATGTGCAGAGGGAAATAGAAAGAAAAGACAAGTCAGTGAGTTTATAACTACGTCGAGGAGAATGGAAAGAGTGGCTATTGATGTCATGAAGGAAGAAATATCGGGTAAATATATGTTATTAATTATAGACTATTTCAGTAGATATTTATTTTTAGAAATTTTAGAAAACAGGACGACGACGGGAATTATAAGAGCTTTGGAAAGAATATTTATACAAAAAGGGTACCCAAAAATATTAGTGTCAGACAATGCGAAGGAATTCGTGAGTCAATAATTCAAGGAGTGGGGAAGTAAAGAAAATATAATGCACCATAAAATAGGAATAGAGAATCATAGAAGCAATGGGAGGATTGAGAGGATTATAAGAACTATAAGAGATACATTAGTAAAAACTATAGAAGGACCTATAGAGTAAAAGAATGATTACGATAGCAAAACAATACAATAAAACATTTCATGTGGGGATAAAATCAACACCCGAGGATGCATGGATGGACATATCGGGTATAGCGGGGTATATGAATAGTGAACAAGGAACATATCAGAAGCAATTTACGAAAGGGAAAATAAAACAATATAAAGTGGGTCAAGAAGTTTTAGTAGCAAAAAGGGAAAATATGGGAGTGACACAAAAAAGTGCGAGAGAAAGATTATAACGGAAAGGGCAAATCTTAAGAGACATGGGGTTTAATACATATCGTATACGACTGGAGGATGGTAAAATGGAAAAAAGAAATTATATGGATATAAAAGACACGGAAACGCTAAGAGATAAGACTCCGTCTCAGGAGGGGGATGTTATATATTGAGATTATATTACCCCTAATTAATAATTTTAAGACATTACAGTTTATATAAAATACTCTGCTTTTTAAATAGCGATTTTTCCACACTATTATATTACTCTTGTATTTATAATGTAAATTAATAGAAAAAACATTGAAAAAGATTTGCGTTGATTACTTATTTCGTTATATTATTAATATTCACTTATTTTTGCTTTTCGTAAATTATCTGGCTTTGGTTTAGTTCTTTATATGCTATTCCCGTATAATTTTCTTCTTTCTTCTAGTTTCCTGTTGTTCATCCGATTACAGTTCCACAAGAAATCGAAAAAAAAGATTAGTGATTTTTAATAATAGAAATTAATAATAAAATTCAGAATATACAGTGTTTGTTATTTTTGCTAATTAAACATGAAAATATGTAGTTTCTTTAATTTTAAGCAATTTTTCTTGGTCTACGCCGGCTTTAGGGGACACTTTTTCACGATGGACAATTTTTAATACGACACCCCCCCCCCTGAATACGCCACTGTAGCTTTTGGTCATTTTAACTGCATAAAAAAACAAGATTTTTTTAAATTAACAAATATAAAATGGGATAGAAAAAAGTTGAGATCTGATGATGTTTGTTTTTTAATATTTTGGCGGCTCTATACATTCTATGACTATATGATATTCTTTTTTTATGTGCAAAACTTGCGGTATAACTTTTTTTGTTTGACATTTTGTCACCAAACATTTAAACCGTTTTACATAAAATAATCTTTTCATCCGCCTATATAAAATCAGTAAATATTTACAAGATATACAAACGAACCTTACTTTATATATATTTTTAATGTAAATACAGGCTGCAAATAATGCGAAACATGAAATGTTAGAAAAACAATTTTAAATTTAGGCAAAATTACGTTAATAATTCAAGATATCGGGTTTAATCATTTTTTACTAAATACCGCTTTGTAGGATTTTTTATCTCGTGAAATTGTAGAGAGTTTATGTAGAATTTATAAAATTAAATGCATTAAAAAAATAAAAATATACTATGCTATAATTATAGATATATTTAAACTGGTAAGCAATATACATAAAAATAAAATCTTTTAGCAAATCTATTAGCAACATCTATAAATTTCTCTTTGAACACGTGGAAATAAAATTTAAATATTACATTCGTTATAATATTGCGTAAACATGGATCATTTGATAACCAATATTACAAATTATAGTACAACTTATTTTTATATTTTATGTGAATAAAATGAATATAAACGTATGTTTTTTATATACTACATATTTAGATATTTGGTTATTCTTGTTTAAGAGACAAATTATAACTTTCCTGTTGTTCTACAAAGCAAGGTTGTACAACGAAATACAGTTTGTAAATATTAACTCTGCCATCAAAGCTGATATATTTGCTAAATGTTTTTTTAAATGCGTAGTTGATTATCTTAATATCTACATATCAAAACAAATCATATAAATTTTTATAGAAACAATTTTAGGGGTGTAAAAAAGGGTATGTTTTTGTTGGATATCAAGACAGTGTAATGCAGATACTTTACGAATAATTCATATCATTAGTATTTACGGAAACCTTACAAGCGCTGCTTTTTAACATTTGACTAATATTGAACTTTGCGATAATATTGCACCAAAACCTGTAATTATTGTATGAAGTTTGCAGTTCTTGCTATTAAAGCTTTGAACACTGCAGCTTTATTTGCAACGATAAGCTGCACCATCTACAAAAAAATCTTAATATAAATTTTGTATATTTTTTGTCACAAAGTACAGAATGCCTTGTATTTTTGTTATATAATACTATATATTTATTTTTAACGATTAATTGTATGTATAAACTGCTTACATTCCTTTTTTTTCGTATTTTGTATATTATTTATATATGTAACTTCAACAAGAATTTTGTGTCTTATTAAAATATTTGGTGTTTATAAGCTAAAATATTATGTTAAATATAAGATTATTATTACAAAAATAATTAAATGCTATTTCTTATTTTCAGCTAGGTTTAAATCATAAACAAAAGCACGTCGGGAATTAATTTTTTATTTTCTTTAAATTAGCAAATAAAATGCAATACCGGCAGCAGACGAAGATATTAATATTCTTAACAGACTAGCCTTGCTGTAACGTTTTTCTATTTTTTTTTGTGTTTGGTTATAATTTACGATATCGGATTTCATTATTATACATATTTGAAATGTTATCAATATTTCTTCAACTTTTTAAGGCCAACAAATCAATATTCGCCTAGAAAAAAATACATCTGACGCCATTTTTACGGAATACTTGTTTAAAGGTATATCTTTTATGTAAAGGTCTCTGAACAAAGTCATTTTATTTTAGAGCCTATGATTCTGTTCATCTTTTCTATGGTAAAAAAATACATTTTTTTTTTTTGCAAAAAAGAATTAAAAATAGTAGAAATAGGCTTCTTCTATAATGCTGTATACAATTTGTAGTATGAATTTGGCTATTATGTACTTGTGTTTTTTGCTGTTGTTTTTTAAATCAATACCCTTCTTGTAAAATCAATAATTCTACCACTTTTTCGACCCCTACTGGTTTTTACCATCTGGAAAAAAACATCAGAACAAGAAAAAATAAAAACAGAATTTGAATCAAAAATATATATAAGATTTACATTTTTTTAAATCTGTAGTTTTGTTTTTTATCTTTATCTTACATAAAGATATAGAGAAATGTCAGAGTAAATTCAAGAAATTTATATATTACCATGTGTATTAAATATATACATAAATTGTTTAACTTTTTTTGCTATCCAGATTATAAAAATTTTTCTATTTTTCTATTTGTCTGTATATGTATATTTATAATTTTGGATGATTACACTTGTTATATTTTGAGCGTTCGAGTAAATGGTGAAAGTGCTTAGGCAAAAACACATTAATCTACCACTGTCAAAAAAATATTTTAAGCACTACATATAAATAAATATTTGGTTATTTTTCGTAAAAGAGGCCCGTAAAAATATATCCCACCGGCCCAACTCTATCTTTGTAAGACCATGCGTGTCTATTATACATAGTGCAGTATGTTTATCGAGTAAAAATACTCTGATTTATATACCTGTTTATAAACAGATGCTTAAAGAATATTGCGTATAAATTTTTATAAAGATTATATGATTTTATAGATGCACATCATAAAACATAAATGTTGGTGTCTTTTTTGTATATCCATTGTCCTTAATTTTTTCTTTGTTGTAATTTAAAACATATTAGAATGATTCTTTTCAATGTTATCTTACCGCAAAGTAAAAAATACAAGTTTAAATAAAACAATTTTGTAAAATATTTGTCATATTTGTGTACGCGGTAGCCAAAATTGATGGTAAGTATAGTTACAGGTACACATAGAAGCGTTTTAAATTGTAAAAATATGAACAGTTACTTTTTGTCTATAGACAAGTGTTCTTTTACTGTATTATTATATATTTTTATTCAATGAAAAATTTTCCGTTTCTGTATTACTTTTCTTCATATTTTGTTTTTAAGTAGATATATAAATATGTTTTTTTTACATTTAAAAACAGTTGTTTTCAGATTCAGCCTTTTCAAAACATCTGTTTATATATAAAAACTGGTATAAAAAAACCAGTCACACATATTTAACCGTAGTTTTGTAACCTAAAAAGAATAAAGAACAGGCTTTTGCCAAAAAAATTCTATAATAAAATCTGAATTACATATAAAATTTTTTAATGTGAAAAATGTATTTCTGAAAAATAACCTCTAATATAAAATATTTTTTATTTAATACGATTTTTAAAAATACTAACAGTGTATAGCAAAAAGCACCATACACTTACTATCCACTCACTATATAAAATTTCTGTATCCAGTAGGTAAAAGTGAAAGCACAGAGGTAAAAACGCACGTAAAAAACCTACGCTAGATCTAAGGGTTTTGTAATTTATACTAAAAAATATATATATATATCCTTTTTATTATTGCTGTTATAATGGGAACTATATAAAAGTATAACCAATAAAATTATGAGAATTTTTAGTTTACATACTTTTTTGTCGTAAATTATCTTATCTTAAAACAATCTCTATATACTTAAGTGCCTTATGATATAGTTTTATATTGTATAGTTTAAACCTAATCCCGTATATACACTATACAACTCTTAAGAAAAATGTTACTTCAGATATATACTATACTAGCGAAGCATGTAAATTGTGTTCGTTCTTTAGATATTTCTTGTATGGTTTAAAAAGGCGTTTGTTAATTTTTTTTTAATACTTATCCATAGTTTCTACATCCAAATACTATCCGTTAAAAATACTAAAGGTATAGACATTTTACTGATGATAAATACCGGCAAGGAATTTCTTTTTAGGACCAAAAATATAAAAAAAAGGGTTTAATTTTTGGTATCATATCAAACCACTAATAGTATTCGATTTGTAGGAAACTACAAATACACATTAAAGCTATCACTGATATTATTTTATATCTTTTATTGACACTTATTGTCGAAACTCGAGATTTATAGTGGATCAAAATACACTAAACATTTATACGCATAATAATCCAAATGATGGTTTTTGCCAAACATATTTTTTGTATCTGGTTATCCGTAAAACCAAAATATAAGTATCATATAAATACAAATTTAGATACAAATAGTATATTAAATAGAAGATGACTGCCTCTTTGTGCAAAAAAAACTACAAATCAAAAAAAAAGTCTTTCTATAAACAATATTGTGCACAAAAAGACATAACTATATTGTTAAAAATAATTTGCAGTATAATTTTGTAATAATATATTGTTAATGACATCTAAAATAAACATGAGCTGGATAAATTTTTTTGCAATTCTGAAAATTTTTAATCTTCAGATATTATATAATACATATACTAAAAAAATATTCAACCTGTATTTCAGACTGTATACAGGATGCTTATTTTATGTATATCCTTTATTGAACTTTCTATTTTTATAATTGTTATGCAAACAAATATCTAGGATATAGTTTAGAAAAATACAAAGGCATATAAAGCCGTTTATATTGACTTGCCTCTTATAGTAAATAATTTTATAATCTAAAGATGTTTTCATAAAGTCTTTTACCGAGGTGTTCAGCTTATTTATGTTATAACGTTGGCCTGTAAGAAACATATTCGTCAATTTAGGGGGGTTGCTGATCCCGATTTTAAACTTTCAAATGTATTAATTGTTGAACTTTTTGATTTTTTTATAGAACTCTTAAGGGACGCATGTCTTTTTGCTGATAGGAAAACTAAAACGCAGTGTTATGCCATTTTTTACGCCAATATAAAAAATGTACATGCAGAGATTTTTTTATTATGTGCTTTTCTTTTCCTATAAGCAAAACCTATTTCGTACAAGTAGTGTTTTTTTATCCGGGCTACACGAACGTAAGATTTGACGTTGATCTTTTTTGTTTATTTTTTATAATAAATTATTCTTGTTAATATTGTATATCTAAGAGTAATGCACAATTTTTTACAAGCGGGAATTTTGTTTCTAAAAATTTGAAATTCGGTATAAATCAATCAATAAATGTTTTATGGGTGTAAATTTAACAATTGTTAAATACCGACCACCAGTGGCGTAGCCAGGGGGGGGGGCTCCAGCCCTTCCCTATAAAAAAGTTGCGCCTGAATTTAAGGGGGGTCTTTTTTTGTGCAGAGATTTTTTTGTCAAAAAACCCTAATATAAAAAAATTTTTAACTGAAAATTTTCATAAAAAAAATAGTAATGATTTTTGTCAATTTTAATCGTGTTTTTAAGCCAAAATTTGAAAAAAAACACTGACTAGCCCTGGTCAAAAAAAATCCTGGCTGCGCCACTGCCGACCACAAACTTAAACATTTTTTTTCTAAAATCAGCGTAACATTTCGCGTTTAGCAATATAATCGCTGGACCAACTTTTCGTTTTTGATAGCAAAAAACATACATCCCCATAGACAGATGGCAAATGTTTTCTTCTATTCTTTTAAATCTAAGATAGATATAAAAAAACTCTCTCACCGAGACTCGAATTTGGATCGCAAGCGTGACAGGTTTAATGCAACCTTTACACCATGAGAGATATATCTTAACTGCGTAAATAACACAAAAGCGACATGAATTCTTTTGAGCGTCAATTATAAAGAAAAGTTAGCTTGCATACACCTTTAAAATATTTGTTAGATTGGAGGGGTTATTTGAGACGTATTTAAATAATGGCAAAAATTACGCATGAAATTACAAAAAGAGGCATCAATGACCATATAGACATACGCTTCTGTTTTCTTGGGTCAAAGCACGTAAAATATAAAACACAGAACAAAAAATAAAAACTAGGAACGATGTTTATAATCACTATATTAATTTATGTTATTTTTTTCTGTATTGGTTTTTGTTCATTTAAATAAAGTATTTTTTACCATGTCTAATTTTCCTTAAAGTGTTTTTCATTACTTCGCAGCATATCTTAATACTGATTCAAAGTTATGTCGGCCGTTCAAATGCATAAATTTGGTGTTAAATGCATCGTTCTTTTATAATGACATATTTTTCCTGTTTTACTGCATTTTTTTTGTGCATTTTTTTTTAATTCTTGTTATATTCTATTATTATTTTGCCCCCGATTAACTAAATCGCTCATAAATATTAATGATGGTGTAGGATTAAAGAATAAATAGAAGAATGAATAAGTAAGAATGATTTTTTAAGACTAAGAAGTTGTATTGAATCATGCCTTTTGACTAGCATTGAAATTAAAAAATGTTGTGCCCACCGACTTCAGTAGCTGTTCAAAATAGCTTTAAAATACTAAGAAACTTTACGGAAAAATAAAATTTTGCATCTAAAAATAGTTTAGGTACTTTAGTTTATACTATAATAATGTAAGACAACAATTTTAAAATCAAAATGATTACTAAAAATAACTAATAATCAATAATTCCAATTTTTTAACATTACAAAATTATGATTACACTTTTTTGCGTAAATTGGCATATAAAAAAAGCAATTCTGGTTCCCCCTAATAATTATAAAGCAGTTAAAGATTGCAGGAAAAATCTAATATAAGGCCAATGACAAAGAATGCATCAGCCTTTATATTTTAACTAGGTATAATTTCATATCATAATTTTGATATTTACTATTTAAAATACTTTTACTTTTCATTCTTTAAATTTTATGTTCCGTACTATCTAAAGAAATCACATTCATTTTTTACGCTCATTTATACTTGTCACCATCTTCTTTAATAATACCCGATTTTTCTTTGGTTTTACTCATTATATTAAAAATAAGAAAAATCTTATCCTATATATTTTCAAAAAATTACTGCCTCTCTTGTAGCCAATTTGCAATCACGGTTTTGTTACGCTGTAAATTAACGTTTACTTAAACGGTAAATATATACTGCGGTTTTACTTATATATTTGTGTGATTTTATTACATCTAAAATTATAATGTGCCTGATTTCACAATCAAATTGGTATTGTATGCTATCATCATAAACTTTTTTTTTGCAATTCACATACCATTTCATCATAAATCACAATTTTTTTATTTATTCAAAAATAACATTTTCTGAACATGTCCTACAAAAAAACAAAAAACCTATACTGATACTCATGTTAACGATTCAAAAGTATTTTAATAATTACTTTTTTGCTTAAAAGTCAAAATTGATTGCATAAAATCTTTAGATTTTCTATTAAAAAGCGTTTCACTTTATACAAAAAAATCTATTTTCAGTATAAAAAGACTAAAGTTATGTCCTAAAATTTTTTTATTATAACTTTTGTTATATTTAAACACTACAAAATATGGTCAAAAAACTGTGCAAACATGTAAATTTGGCTTTGTAAAAGCATGAACACCTAAGTTATATATATTCGTATTTTAAAACTACAGAATTTGAAAACCTTTACACTTTTTAAAAATTTATCATAATAACTTTTATGACAAAAAAGTGCCCAAAATTGTATTATGTTAATTTTTAATTTTGTCACAAGGGCCTTTTGACGCAAAATTATTTAAGTGTAAAACATATAACGGATAAAATAACAAAATAAAAATGCGGATGAAAAAAAAACAGTATGGAGCATTTTAACGATTTTTGACAATGTTTTTTAAGCCTAGTTTTCTTGTATTTTAATCGATTAAAAAATCACTTTACTTACGATCAAATATATGCACTATGCATATATCTTTAGTTATACAGCCTTGTGATCTGTTAGCGTTAAATATACTTTTGGCATAATAATACAGATAAAACGAGCCCAAAAGGTAAAATATTAGAATATTCATTATAAATTATAATCTAGAACCTTAATAATTATGTTTTGTAAACAATACTATGCAAACACAATAAAACTACAGGTTTTTATTAGCCGATTTTACCAGTAAAGTACAGGGTTACTTATATATTGGTGGGTTTATATAAGCAGTCTGCATATAACTCTTTAATGATTCCAAATCTAGTTTGTCTTCTTTTTCTAAAGAACTTTGACCATAATATCTAAAAAATTAAAAGGTTCCTAAAAGGTCAAAAAAAGCGTTGTAATATTTTATTATAATAATCAGCTTTTATCATACTAAAAAAGGGTCATTTTATTTAATTAAAATGAAAATTTAGACATAATTTTTGGGACACGGCTCCAGGGCGTGTATTTTTCCCTTAAAAACGTATATGCCCGAAAATACTTTCTTTTTTTCAATTTAGGA
>JAQFYM010005298.1:0-13568 GCA_034694785.1 Agrenia bidenticulata
CAGCCCTAAAACTTTACCATTCTTTCAGGCCATTACACTATCAAAAGTCTGTTATTCGTAACAAATAAGCATAAGATATAATTTATGATAATAATCGACAATGAATGTGTAAAATACTTCTTATTAATATTTAACATCATGTAAGAAAAGTCGATATTTTTATGTTTTTGCCTGTTTATCACAATAATAAAAAAGCTTCTTTCGTGGTTTAATAATTTCACAGAACGGGGCACCAACGTTGGCTTTATTGAATAATCCTTTGTATTAATCATTGATTTTTTTTTTAATTTCTCCAGTGAGTATCACATACGTAAAAAGAGTTTTATTTTAAAAGATACAACATCTTGCGTGCTATAGAAAACAAAAAATAACAAATAATGTATATTTTGGATATATTTTTGTAATTTTATTTAATGTTTTTAAAATCAATAAAATTTATTCTTTACTTACCGCTTACCGGTACATTACCGTTTAGTAACCACTACATAGTAACCATTTTTACTTTTCGCCGGTAATTGGAGTACCCTACTTTATTGGGTAGATTAATATCTTAAAGAAGATTTTTTTTGTAAATAAAAGAGATCACTTTTGATATCTATATTATTTTGCCCACGCAAAACCCAACAGTCATATCATTATTTATCACCAAACGGCGATTTAAGACTTCCCATATAATTTTGATAGTTTTTATTAAAATCCAAAAAGCAAAAAATATGTAAGAATTATAAAAATCGACAAACATAGCGTATAATTTGATTTCAAATTGTAAAAATTAGACTATTTTATCTCATTATTGAAATATTTTCTATTAGAAGTTGTGGAGGGATAAATTTGAGTTAAAAAAAGTATAATTAAAGCAGTGTTTTGAGTAAACCCTTTTTAATGTTATTAAAAAGTAAAATCAAATTTTATGTTATATGATGATTTTTTTAATTGACTCCATATATGATATGCTACGATTTTTAAGTAAAAAACATTGGTATTAAAACATTTTTTTTACAAAACATAGGTATTTGGTATATACCTTCCTTGGCAGTAACCGGTCAGACAAGTACAAGGTCATTGCCCGTAAATTGCCCGTATACATTTTTATTAACCGTATATTTTTTACCTCTTCTTTGCTTTACCTACAAGTTTATTAAAAACTTTTCATTAAATAATTTTGTAAACACAAGATCTGCAAAAAAATCTTTCATATTATGTTTTTTTAAAAAAACGCTCTAACAGTAGTTTTATACACATAGAATGCTGGTAACCACTTTATTTGTAATTAAATATTACCTAAACATAAAAAAGTAGGTTTTAGTTGTATTTATGACTTATATATGCGTTATGAAAAAAAGACAAATCGCACATACAGCATATTAGAAAAATTATTTTTGTATACCAAAACAGGATATGTGTATATTACTGTCATGGCATAAAGACTTTTTTGCTATTGACGCATTTTCATTCATTTTTTTGACATTTATATTTTTGAAAAATTACAAAAAATCTAATATTATAAAATCTAAAATAAAGAACATAAAAAATATGACCGCATTAAGAACCCAAGTCACATTTTATGATTTATTTTTTCTATTAAAAGTAGAACATTTATTGTTAATCAAGATGTAATAATATGTTTATATTATAAATTTTGACAAAAAATATAAGTTTCATTTTGATTTATTTTTATTAGAAGTAAAAAACCATGTTAATTTAGAGACACGAATATATTGCACTTATACGCCCAAGAGTTTTTTTTAAGAAAAGATATTATCTTTATTGGTTGAAAAAATCATATATTAAAAAAATAAAAGTTCCTATTTTAAAAGAATAAATAAATTTTTTTAATTCGCCGGTCACTGGGACTGGTCATGAACCGTATAGTCACCGGTCCATGACCGTATATTTTGCGTATTTTCAGTCAATGGAGTATCTTAGTATTAGGTCATTTTTCTGTATCAAAAAAATATACACATTTAGGACTATATATTCCCAAATAATATATATATAGGTTTGGCAAAAAAATAAAAAAATTCGTCAGCTAAAAAAATCTATACGATATGTAAAAAGAGACGACAAGTGAAATATATAACATAAACCAGCTGCATAGTCATAAAAAAATGCATGTAAAGCGAGATAAGTTTTAGTAGTCACGAAATTCTCAAATCATATCAAAATATGATTAACTAACACGCATATCTTCGAAATATGCATTTTTATGCATAAACGGTTTATAGACTAAACCAAATGTTTTACTATGAGCCTTTTTATAAAAATTTTGTACTTTCAAAGCTTTGCATTTTATTTTGATACAAAAAGTTGTAAAAAGAGCACGGGTAATCTCAAAAACTAGCCAACTGCATTTTTTTTTTAATTAGTCAAGTAATTTTTGCTTTTTTTATGTGATCAGTGCGTATTGTTAGAAGTGCATCTTGTTGTCTTAGTTATTAGCAGCTGCCTTGGTTTGCAACAACTATGTATAAAGTTCAAGTTTTATACTATGTATTTTTGACTTTTTTTAAGGCGTATAAAACTAAAAAATATAAATCAATCCTAGGATGGTTGTTTGGAACATATATTTAATTTTTAAATGGCCAAATTTTCTTCAAATTCAGCAACAAAATCTAATGTACAGACTATAAATTAAAAAAATGAATACAAACAGCAGCAACAAACTTGTGTTTTCATTTGCCAATTTGACCAAGTATACTGCATAGATTTACTCTTGTTTTTTTATCTATAATTAAATCTTTAAAAACAATCTTTGGTTAAAAATGTCGCAATTTACAACATCGTCTGTTGGGTTTATTAAATACCCAGCCGCAAGTCTTTATAGTTTGTAAGTATAAATTATATCGACGTTTAGTTTTTTTTCAATCGCAAGTGTCAGATTCTTTGATGTAGTATTTTGCATATGCAGATTAAAAATACAAGCAGAACACAGAAAATCACATTTAAACAATATAAATGTAGTTTATGTATAAATGAGTTTTTTTTTGTATACAACTCTGTATCAAACCCGTAGGAAAGGGGAGGGCCCGTACCTCGGGGCCCCCTTTTTCAAAAATTTATTCAAATAATTTTTAAATAAATTATAAAATATTATTAAATCTAAAATTTATACTACGAAAAAAACTTAAGTGTAAGTATATTAGCCAGTCTTCATGTACATCTAACAATTTTAAACGTAAAATAAACGTTAATTTAACTAAAAAAAACGCTTTAATCGTACAATATTGCGTGTAATTGCGTGGAAAGACACTGTAATTCTATTTTCAAGCACCATTGCAATTGACTAAAATCTTTTAGTAAGTTTGCTTAGAAAAACAGTATTTTTATTACCAAAAAACTAAAAAAGTCTTTAAAAACTTTAATTTGGCAAATTTTGTAAGCATAACAATTACGAACACTTTAAAAAATAGTAAATATAAAAAAAAGCGTATTCGGTTAAACCTTTTTATTTAATAAAGCAAAATTGTGTCAAATTTTAACAAAAATAAACTACTTGTTAGTTGTGTTTTTTTAATTTTGTCTATAGCAATCAATTTTATATTATATATGCCAGGTTAGTAATATACAAATAGAAATTTCATTTAAGTGTAAAAATGACGTTTGTTGTGGTATTAGACATGAAAATATTATATGTTTATATTCATGTTGACATTCAAAGATTACTTACTGGTCATGAGTTTACTTTGCAGATTTTTTTGGCCTTACAAAAAAAAAATATAGTATAAGCGTGCGAATTCTAACAAATGTAAACTTGTTATTATAATACAGCAGTTAAGTTCAATTGCTTTTTTATTATTAATTGTGGCGCGCCCAGCGAAGTATTCGCGCCCAGCCCGCCATCTGGGGCCTAATAAAAGCTAAAATAAAACGACAATACACTCTAAAATGCGAAATTTTTATTCTAGAGTATTATTCTACAAAAACGATAAAAAATTTTATTTTTTATTTTGCAAAATTTTTTACAAAAATTAAAAAACTATAAAATAACAATTTTTTGAAGAATTTTTCTTTTTGACGAACTTTATGTATGTTTACTTATTTTTGCCATCTATTGGGTTTTCACTAATTCCCTATTATTTGCATGAAGGCGGGGTGGGCGCGGATGGCGCGCTGCGCGCACCACAATAATTACGTTATACTAAAATACATGGAATTTACAAAACAAAGCTGTATGCAAAGCATCGTGTTATAGATTTATAAAAAAAACAAACATACATACAGTGTTTTTTTTTATGATTTTAATTTTACACGTGTAATGCATGTATCTCGAATAAACTGTTAAATAAAATAAAAGGTCATCAATTTTTTGTCAGAAATGCATATTGTGTTTTTTCTATTGTAGATGTGCAATCGCTTTTGTAAACTTGCTTTTTTTATGTACGTCTACAGTTGATATATTGATTTTTTACGGTTTATGTATACTTGTGCATTTTCTATGCAAATATATTTTATAGTTTCGTACGGTTTGTCAATTTATTTTGCATGAATAAAAAAGTATTGCATTTACGAGTTTACACTCTATGTTTTAATTATAAGTTTACGTTAAAATAAAGGAAATAAAGGCTAAGAGGTTTTTATTACAAGCAGCCGAGGTCGTTTTTTTATAACAAAAGTAAGCAATCATACAATGCATTTTGAAAGATGCTGCAAAAAATATTATAATTGAAGTATCAGGATCTCAAACTATATAAATATATGCTACAAAAGACTTTTCGAACAATAAAAACCATTTTTAAAGTGTACATATAAACAAAAAAAAATCAACATATTTGTAATAACTTTGTAGATATTTAATGAGTTTCTAAACATTTAACTTTGTATCTGTTGTTTTAAAGATTTTATAATAATTTAAAAATGCTTATACGAACACACATTTATGGTTTAATTGCACACATGTTTGCTTTTTGTGCTTAATTTTTTTGCTGTAATAAAGCTTTTTATAATTCAGATTATATATGATAAGCGAAATCATTTTATAATATATAGTACAATGAAGCTTTCCAGTTGCATGCAGCCTAATTTTAAAGTGTTAAAAAGGCATATCGGTACATATTTTTGAACCATATTAGTAACAGAAATTAACAACTCGCTGTTTTTTCTATAATACTGCTTTTTTTTGCATAATTTTTCTTTGGATAAAAAACCATAAAAGCAATATTTTAACGCCTATAAGACATACTTATAAAAATGACACAAAAACGGTTTAATGGCAAATTTTTACATGTAAAATATGCAACAACAACTTTTTTTTACTAAAACTTCCACAGACGACTAATAGACAAGATTATTCAGTTTTTTTTTCTGTAAAAAATATATTGCTTTGTACGTACAAATACACCCAAACTAAGTCAGTTTAATTTTTTATCAAAAAATAAATATTTTTTCCAACGGAAAATTTCTAAAAATAATCTTTTATAATTTTTTATAGATATAATGGTATTATTCAATATAATTTTTTGAAAGACAATAATATGCAAATAAACAAAATAATATTGCTACGCGACTATGAGAGCGAAAAAAAGTAATTTATTTTTCATTAGTAAACTATAAAATAAAAAAGTATGATTGTTTCTTTACAGAGCAAGTACAATACTATATTCACAAAATACTCTGTATTTGTATTTTTACAATAATTTTTTTCATTTTTGGGGTGCGTCTCTTTTTTTAGAAAAAAACAGTTGTGGGGGCCTGTCTGGTACCAAATTACGAGTTCTGGCTACTTGCCTGCGCTTTTTACCCAAAAAATTGCATTTACAATTATAGGCACATGCCAGTTGTTTAGAAACCCTTTGTTTTGCCGGCAAATCAAATGCATGTAATTGAAAAATGAAACGCGATCTAATTATAAAGAATCTATTTTGCATACGTCAAATATGTAAGCGTGGTGCCCGGCCAATTGTTTTGCACATTGCCCGTTCCGGGTATAAGGGTCTGGGTCGATCCGACTCGGGTCAGCCATTTTTTTTTGCATTTTTTGACGGTATTTAGTTACTTTAGGTTGAAGGTTATTTAAATGAATTAAATTTTATATTTTAATGCGATTTTTCCAATATCGTTATAAAAAAACTTTATCAGAGCAACTAAAATTAAGATATTATACCCGTACACTAAGGCGATCCTACAATGCTTGAAAAAGTTTAAGGGGGAGCAAAACAAATCAGTTCGCTTAAAAACTTCAATATGATTATACTAAAGAAGGGTCGAAACGTGCATTATACACAATTTTTTTTGTATGTTTTAAAAAATGATTTTTTTACAATGATTTTTAGGTAAAAAAAACTTAACCAAGGTGTTTTTTCAAAGAACATAAGACGATATTCCTTTTGCTTCTTGCTGATTCGTATTAGCCGTTGAAAATCTGGATTTCGTTAAAAACAACGTGTGTACCTGTATTCTCAATATATTTGTTTTATGTTATTTGCATGTATACAGCGCACTATGCATAAGAAATATTTTCAATTATGGTTTGCACGATGCTATAATACTTAGCTTGCCGTTTAAAAAGCTCCTCATGACATATAAATTCAAAATGCTATTTTTTTACACTTTGTTAAAAAGAGTAAACTTTTTGAAAAAAATTGCAATGTAGTTTTTGATGACACAAATTATACAAAATTTAATAAAAAACGCATATATATTTTTTGTTATCCATATAATCATCATTACAGAATCATAGCGATTCAATGCAATTTGTATCATAATATATTTGATCGTCTATGTGGCACGTACAGTATATACCAAACCCAAGTTGAAACACTGTAAAACAAAAAAAAAAACAATTCTAAAATCATATTGTCATGAATGTTGTTATATCTACTGATTTTAATGCCATTTTTTTCTAACATTATAATTTACTTTATACAACAAGTCATTAATTTTTTTATGTTTCACTTAAGCTTACATTAAAGGAATTCTTTAAAAGTGAATTATCAGTATTGCTTATTACTTTAACTATAAAAAAAACCTTTTTTTTTACCAGCTAAATGCTTTTTCCGCCTCTTTTTGTAATTTTGTGCCCCGTTTTTTCATTTTCCGTTTCCTTTTTGCAATTTTGTACCCCGTTTTTGAATTTTCCTCCCCCTTTTTGTAAAAAAACACCCAATTCAAAAAATCGCGCCCACAAAACATATCAAAATTGGCATTTTGTACCCGGGTATAGACTTTTTTTGGAATTTTTAATTCTGATCATAGACTATGAAAAAAAGTATGCTAAAATATTACTAAATAAAAAAAGAGGAGAAATCAACCAAAAAGTAAAATTGTAATATACTGTAATAAACAGATATATTTCTAAAACAAATGCGGTAAAACAAAAAAAAAAAGTAAATATAGAAGCAAAAACACTTAAAACATGTTTTTCCGAGGCTAAAAAAAGATATATGATCTATAAAATTAAAAAAGAACCCGGAAAGAAAAATACAAGCCAACATATATAAGTTAAAAAATGATATATCTACCGCTGAATTCGTGAATTCTTTAGTACCGAAAAATGACACTTTTTTGGCACTTTAAAACATACCAAAACATTTTTATACACCGTACTAATGCAAAAAAATTTTTTTTTAATGCATAACGCACTTGGAGGTATAGGCCATGCATTTATTTGTATCGGTAAGCACGTTGTCCACTTATATATGGTTTTTATATTTACTACAAAAGCTTAAAACTATGTGGTCGCAATATCGAACAAGTGGAAATTTGTCTTTTTGCGTGTGTAAAATCACAGAAAAATTTTAAAATGAACCAGAGCGATGTTTTTACACTAAAAAAGTCAACCCTTATACTAAACTACGTGATTAAGAAAAACACTTTTTTTAAAGAGCTTTGTACGATTGAAAGTTTTTTTAGACGTATATTAGTATGAAACAAAGAAAACACTTTCAAGATAGCAGGCAAACTGAATCTGTATGCGGGCAGTATATTAGCAAGCATACAAGTTTGTAGGTTATGTTGCAAGACAGCATAAAGGTAGAAAATTACACGGAAAAATATTTTTGTGTTGCTAAACTTATCTTCCTACTCGATACTTTGTGAAAAAGGGTTTTTACGTGTATGTAGATCGTTCAAAATGCCAGTCCTGCGCAAGCCGCGTTTACTTTTGTCAATTTTTGTGCATTTTTTTTGCTTGTGGCTGACCTTTTGCTTTTACCTTATAGTATACATATAATTTGTTGTTTTAACACTGTACGTACGACAAATGGAATCGATTACATATTTTGCTTTAACCATATGTACCAAAATAGTAAAAATTGTAAAGCCATGCGCAGTGTTTTTCTATTCTAGCTTTATAAATACAAAATCATATTTTTTTAGCCTTAAAAAATATAATATATATGTTTTTGTTTATGCTTTTATTTTATTTTTACTTTTTACTTTTTATTTTTGTTTATTAGCATTTTCTAAGAAATATATTTGTTTATTACAGTATATTACTATTTTTACATTTTGGTTGATTTCTCCTCTTTTTTTATTTAGTGATATTTTTTCATACTTTTTTTCATAGGATATGATCAGAATTAAAAATTCTAAAAAAATTTATAGTCGGGTGAAAAATGCCAATTTTAATATGTTTTTTGGGCAAGAATTTTTGAATTGGGAGTTTTCTACAAAAAGGGAGTGGAAAATTCCAAAACGGGGTGAAAAATTACAAAAGAGGGCGAAAAAATCGTTTAGCCTTTTTTATATCTTGAGCCTTGTTCTTTTTTTTTACAGGTCCCCATTTAAGCTTAAAATTATCCCAATAATTCACTATCATGAATTCCCTATAGTGAATTATTTTTTATGTTCAAAAATAAAAAAATAAAAAATCACTATAGTGTCTTTAGATATAGTGAGCCACTATATCCCGTTAATTAAAAAGCCCGTGTAACGTCGGAAAGATTTAACTAGACAAATAAAGTTATTAGTGCGAGGTCGAATAATGTACTGAATTTAAACCAATGGTGAGATTGAGACATCAGAGGTGATGCCCACAAAAATAAAAGTATCTGTGGGATATCATGGACGACGTGCACCAAGAAAAATATATGGATCGTGGCCTTATCGTGGTTTATCATAGCATCAAACCAAATAAACTTGGCAATCCTGCAGGGTGCGCATCTTTCATGGGGATAGTAATCCAAAAAAAAGGCGAAAAACATGAAAGAAAAAACGAGATAATTAAATAAAAAGTTGATGAGTCTAACGTTTTTTGTATTTATGAAATTTGCAAGCGGATTATATACCGTATATACTTTTTTCTAATCAAATCCTTCTTCAAGCAATTTCTTACGTAAAACAAAAAAACCCTAACTATTAGAAAATTTTGTAATCTATATTAACCTAAATTTTATCATCTATTTTGCTGATAGTTTATACTAAAAAATTAATTTTTTAAGTCGTTTATTTACGCTGTAAAAATCATGATTATCAGTCAATTTTACATAATACAAAACAAGGGGTTTCGAAACAATTATGACCGCGTGCCATTATGATGAAATCCTCTTTCCTTATTTTTTTTTATATTTTCATGGGCCCAAAATTTATATGACCATCCCAATTCATAAATTGTCAATTATTTTTTGATGCTGACAAAAGACATAAATAAAAATACGAACTATGTGGGACAATAGACAAACAGAATTTAAATAAAATAAAAAAAGAATTTATTATCTCACGTTAAAATGGTACGTAATGATTGGCTAGAATAGCTAGCATGAGCCAAATTAAACAAAATAGTGTAAAAAATATTTAAGGTGACATCAAAAGTTTGCAGATCAATTTTTAACAAGGATAAATTTTTAACTGTAAATGTATATTGACATGTAAGCTTTGTCAGAAGAAGGAATGTTAACCCAAAATGATATTGTTCTTTTTAAGGCTCGTAACTTTTATAATGTATTAGAATATAAAAACAATACATAAAATTAGTATCTAGACAATAAATATTAAGAAATTGTGTGATATACCTAAAAAAAATGCGACTAAATCTTATTTGCAAAAAATAAAATAGAAACGCTACCATATCATATATGGCTAAAATGGCCATTATGGGTAATTTTTTAAAAAAAACCCTGTCGCTTTTCATACCCATTTCGGAACCCTTGATACGAAAATAATTATGTAAATTTAAAATGATTCGTACATTACTAGTAAAGTGGGATTATCATAAAATTATTTTAATTATAAACCAAAAGCTTTTTTAATGCCTATCCAAAGAAGAATCCCGTAGATAATACCGATAACCTGACATCTAAGTTAAAAAAAAACAATATTTGTTATGAACTGTATTTTTAAAGTATTTTTTTTTTGTGTAAGCACAAAATTCAAACATCCGTTTTGGTGTTATTTTTAAAAATTCTGTCAGGGGTACCAGACGAGGATTAAGGTAACACCCTTGTATAATGCCACTAATTATAGCCAGGGTATTGTTACTATGCAGTCAGTATTATCAGTGATAAAAAAGTAAAACTAAATATCCACTACAGTGATTTTTGTTAAAAATTTTACTATAGTAGTTTTTCACTATAGTGAATTTCATTATAACAAATTAACTATAGTGAAAATTAAAAAAACTTATATTATATATTTTTAAAATCGGTATACTGATTTTTTACAAAAGTATAAAAAGAACATGGGGACATCCTAGAAATACAATAAATAAAAAAATTTATCTTTTTTTCTAGCAAGGTATTAATACAACTAAAATAGCAACCGGTAACATCGGTAATGTTAAAAATTTATCTTTTTAATAAATTGCATTGGTTTTGAAGTCTATAAAGCAGATATAAAATTTTAGTATAATGTTTTTTTCTAATATATTATACAATAATAACTTGTTAAAAATCGTAATTTTCTAATGATTTGTTAATTTCTCATGTATAGGGCTTTTAAAAGAATTACAATCGTAGGTTAAAATTTCAGCTTCTACGCTTGTCCCCGGATGTCTATCAAAATACGTAAAACTGTAAATAACTGAAAAAATGGTGCATGTTTTGAGATCCAATTGTCAAATACAGGCCTTTTTGTTACTGCATGTTACATAAAATGCTACTCTTTTTCCTATATGAGCCTTCTTTTGCCAGTATAAAATAACCATAATAAATATGAAGCCGCTGTGTTGTATTATTTTTCTAGTTAATTTATATAAAATGAGCAAAAAAAAAGAGAATCTGCATTACACAGTCATTGGTAGACTAAACCGACTCTCGCCGGTCATATAGAAAAAATTAGCAACAAAAATTATAAAGAAATCGCAATAAAAGCGTTACTATAATTTAAACAGAGAAAGAACATGTACGCTTTTTTCCGCGGAACGAACGCTTTTATTTTTACTTTTTCAATATTTGCCTTTACTTGTTTATTGGTTTTCGGAGATTTTGAAGACCCTACTTATCAGTAATACAGTAAAATTTCTATCCATCGCAAGTATTCCTTTAATGTGTACATTGTTTTTGAAAAAAGCATAAAGTAAGAAGTATACAATGAAATGCGCTGAAAAATGGTTTATCTCATAATTTAATTGGCATATTATTTTTTTTGATTTTTTTGGATTCGCTTTTTGCTGACAAATTATATTCATGACCAGGGCTCGCAAAATTACTATACGTTAAATTTTATATAGTAAAATTTACTATACGTATAATTTGCATTTAGAAGTATGACCCAGTATATAAAATATTTTTTATAAAAATTTACAAAAAAATGAAATAATATAAAATTGTAAAAAGCGAAATATTTTCTACAGTAATATAGTTCGAAAAAGTGTATACATAAAAAAACTAGTTTACATGAATGCTACCTTATACATACATTGCAATATCAATTAAAACAATAAAATAAGTAAAATAACTCATAACATTAGTAATAATATTGATGAAAAGAATTACCCTGTACAATACACATATTTTTATATGTAAAATACAAAAGATATTTTAAGTTTTTAAATGATAAAAGAATAAAATTTAAAAACATAAAAAAAAAATTAATATTATCGACCATAAATATGTTACTAATCTTATTATTACAAATTAAAACTGACCAAGTCTTTTTAAAAGTATCTTAATTCAAGGGTTTTGCGGGCAATTAATTTACCAACAAGAATATTTTAAAGAGTAAAAAATATTGATATTTAACATTACAAAATTTTAATTTTAGTTACTTCATATTGTTTTTTATTTTTAAATTGCTAAATTTGACAAGGGTCTTGTAACCTTACTATACCTGCGTCGTAAAATACATCTCGCACGATACGTATAATTTAACAACTATACGCATATAAAATGTATAATAAAAAGAACTGAACGGTATAATGACGAGCCTATCCATGACCTACTTTGGATTCGAAAAAACCAGTGGCATGTATAGATACTATACTGTAAACTAGTTTATTGCATTTTTAGTATTTAAAAAAGAAAATTATAATTTGTTTCCCGGTTTTCAGCTGATTTTTATGTTTAATGGCAGAGAAAACTGCTGGTATATATTATTGCTTTTTCTGCATAAAAAAACATTTTATAGATGTACTTTTTGCAAAATGACCCGGGTAAATACATCGGGTCACGGTTTGTTCCGGGTCGGATAAATCGCAATAAACACCAAAGTCGTAATATTTTTGGATCCCACCCTTGCACATTACCCCTGCTTAAACGATTTTAAATATAATATATTATTAAAAAAATAAAGGGCTTTTATTTCTGCGAATTAAACGTTCCCCTACTTTGTTCTTTAACCTCATCCTTAAACTGTATCATGATTACGCCTCTGTAACAACAAAAATTCAACTACTTTTAACACTTATATAAAGGCAGTATCTTAATAATCAATACCCAAATAGAGTATGTTTAAAAAAAGTGGTTACGACTTTTCATATATCAAAATAATGCAATTCATAGCTAATAGCTCTTTATTAAATTATATAAAATGTATAGTTTTTTTGTTTATCGTTAAAAAACTAACCAACAGTATCATTTTAGAAGAATGTTATAAAAATCTTTCTAAGAAAACTTCTATATTATTTTTTTTGCTTTAATGTTTAAATAATATGACACGGGAATAAACTCAGTATTTCAAATTATAGACAAACGAACATAAAACAAATAAAAATCAGTATTATAGATATATTCTAATTGGTTCGGCCCCAAAGTGCCCCGGACCAAAGTGCTCGGACCAAAGTACCCGGATTAAAGTCCCGGACCAAAGTGCCCCGACTCAAAGTGCCCCGAAACAAAATTACTGGAACGCAATGCACCAAAAAAAATAGCAGCGTCAAAAAGGTATACCAATTTAGCGGTATAAAAAAAAGCGGGGATGTAGATAAAGGATATTTGCTGTCTCCTATTTAAGTTAAATTGATGGTATAAAGACCAACTGGGAGCTCAGCATATGGTTAAAGGCCTTTTAATTTTTTATATGAAATGATATTTGTTTATAATTTTAAAAAACAAAAGTTTGCAGTTCAACTCATGCTTCACTTTTTTCTTCAATCATGTAACAGTTTAAAGCAGGTACACCAAATATGGTATGGAAGTACAGGCGGCGATTTTTTTTTCGATCCCGCCCATCATGGCCATTATGGCAAATATACAAAA
>JAQFYM010005299.1:0-13568 GCA_034694785.1 Agrenia bidenticulata
TAAAAGTGAGTAAATGAAAAATTAGATATGTCTAATAGGTTGAGAAATCTATTATCAAAAAGTATGTAAAATTATGTGTGCAGAAAATAAGTTTATAAAATAGTACACGTAGCCAACTGTTTTACTCCTACCGATGTATGATAGTAAACAAAAAAATGCGCAAACAAGGTATAAACTTATAAGAATGCTACATATTGTAACATTATTGTGGTGTCTGTCCCTGATTCGACAGACACCAAACATAAGTCAACAACCACATACACTAAATATGCGCGTACATGATCTCATAATAGCTTTAAACAAACTTTGGGGCTGATTTTGAATTTTTGACTTTCTGTACAATTTTGAGCTATCACATTGTGATTTTAACACCTAAAAAAATCATTAATAAATGATTTGATAAGTATGAAATAAATCCAAATTTATAAATGAGATAAGAAAAAACTATATAAGCGCAATTTTTTAATAAAGGATATTACCTTTTTATTTCTTATCGCCGTCTCAAATAAATTAAAAGCATCAAGATGTCATCCAACAATTATATCTATTGAATACAATCAGCACTGCTTTTTGCACTTTTTTTTACGTAATACTTGCCCAACACTATACTTGCATATAGATTGACCGTGTAAATGTAGTTGAACTGTACCATTAAATCCATAAGGGATTTATGCATCTCTTGCCTTTTTTATATACTTTCATATGTTTTTTTTACTTCCTAGCAAAGATATATCAATTTTTAATTTTTTTCTAGCTAAAATGACATAACCAAAGGAATAGTTAGATGAAAGAAAAACAACTAGGTTGCAATTACTTTGATGTTTGCATAGTAAAAAACAAATTATATGTTTTAAACCTCCAAAACTAATGCTAATATAAATATTGTTGTTGCAACCAAAGTATTCGTTGAATAGAATATACAAAATTGTTTAGGGCAGATTTTTATGACTAAATTTTAGTGAAAAAATTAAAATCCCAAATTTTAAAATATAATGGTTGCATACATATGCATTTTAAACAAAATTTAAACTATGATTTTGATTAAATGATAGGAATACAGTGTATTAAAACAGAGTAATATAAATAAAGTTATCTGTGGATATTTTTATGCTCAAATAGTACTTTTTTATTAATTAAGAATCTAAGTATAGTATTAATAGAGGTTTAATTTTCTGTTCATAATCGATTGTCATAATGTAAAAGTCAGTATTTAATATTGCAAATATGAATTATTAATTATATACGTACTTTTATAAAAAGAATACGATAAAGCTTTTAACTCTCAAAAGCATTCAACGTGTAAATAGAAAATAACACGTGTATCCAAATCCAAAAAATCTATTATTGTGTGACCATTTTTTTATCTATATGACGCTAGAGTACACTACACTACAATTGTATTTTTTCTTTTCAAATTTTAACGTAAGACCTAAAATAAATGCAGGCTCACTGACTATTTGTATAAACATTTTATTAAAAAAAGAAAGTGCCAAAATATATTTTTTTTCAGTGTAGGAAGTAAAATTTCTATAATTATATGCATTTGGGCTTTTGATTTTTGATCATTTGTTAGTCATTTTAAGTCTGTAAACTTATTTCAGATAATTTTCAGTTCGTTGTTTACCCGTATAAAAATAAAAGGGCATACTTTTGTTTCTAACCCCGATTGGGGTTTTCGGGGCCCCGGGGATTGCCCTTTTTCCATTTTTTTGCAAAACCCCGGGGCCCAAGTTAATAATCCCTAAAAACACCATTATTTATTCTAAAAGCTAACGGGCTATATTATACACCAGTCGGCATGTATTTTGTAAAGAAATATAATATTTGGTTACACTGTATAATTAAAACTGCATATTTTGCACATTTTTACTTCATAAATGCATATTTTTGGATATTTTTTATGCATTTATGGTTGACCCTAATTATTATACTTACTTACCTTAGTTTTCATTAAATAGTACCCCCTAACAAAAAAATCCAGATTTAAAAAATGTAAAAAATGGGCATATTTAAGTACCTATTTACTAATGCAGATTTTTTAACAAAACAAAAGAAAACAATATCGGTATGGGGAATGTTTTATAGGTTAAAAATTAATAGTTTTACAAAATATTTTTTAAATTTTGGATATAAATTTTTTGCTACAGGGGGGGTACTATTTAATGAAAACTACGGTTTGTATTTATTTACCCCGGGGCTAATTTCCCCCGGTTGTAATTTCATCGTTTTTTCAAAACCCCGGGGCCCCGGGGTTACGCCTGATTTAAGGTGGTCTTACCCCGCAGGGGACAAAATTTCAGAAAAAATATAAAAAGTCTAAAATAAAGTACAATGTCAGTATTAGTTAAAAACTGTGTAAATTACAGATTAATAGTCAAAAAAGGTGTTAATAGTTCTAGAGTAGCTTATAAATTTTATTAAGTTCGTATTTTCTTTTTTTATATTTAAAAAGATTCCATCGTATTAGATCGTCACGTAGTACTATTCGTTTGGAAGCCTATTTTAGTACTTTGTTGTTTAAAACTGTTCTTACTTTTTTAAGTGAATAACATGGTCTGCATTCTACCTGCGTACCCTCGGGTATGGCTTGCTAAATGCCTGTTTGGACAACTCCGATTTTGTTTTAAAAGTAAAGACGATAAAAGTAAATAAATCGAACCATGTATATCGTGCCCTTTGTACACAACTCCATGATTATCAGACTTGAAGCATTCTTACTGATTTTAAATTACAAATAAACTATAAAAAGAAAAAGAAAACCGGTTTTATTCAAAGATGGTTTTTTTAATTATATTGAACTTATGTGCAGCACAAAGCATATCTATCTGGATAAAACTGTTAAGCATTTCGAATTACTCTATACATGCACAGATCTTGACTTATTTTAAAAAAAACTTTAGAGAAACTGTCTTTTTTCCAGTTTATGCCTATTTTTGCTTAATTCTTAAAATTTGTAGTGTTCTTATGTTCAAGTAACATCATTTTTACAGTCGTACTTTTTTCTTTCCAGAGTATTCTTTAATAGGCTTAATAGCGTATAGTAAAACTACATTATTTATTACGTTGTTAGGTAAATGTTAACAAACAAGTCAATAAGTAAATTTTACCACAATATCAATGCTTTAAAACTGATTTTTTTATTCAGAACGAGGTCTTTGTAATTACAGTAGATTTTTCATTTTTTGACACCATGTTGGTACTTACCTACCAATTCTGGAATTGATTTGGTTAAATTGTTATGATAAAATGTCTAAATGCTACGAACTGGGACATGTTAATAAATGCGCTAACTGCTACAAAAAAACAAAGTACAAAACAAATTATTATCAATGTACATTACATTTATCTTATGTATTGCGCTTTTGAATGTACTATACCATAGTTTATGAGCATAAACTGTTGACATGTACAAACCATACAACCAGTATTATTAATCCAAATTTTAATACAATAAAAAAAATTTTTTATTCGTTTTTTCTTATTTAAATTTTGTTCCAATACGAAATAATGCTTTCGGTATTTTAAATGTCGAATTTAATGAGAACAGGACAAAATTTACTTAAATAAACTGTCATAAAACTAAAATTCGGTCTATCATGTACAAGGGTGGTACCCAAAAAAATTTAACCTGGATGTTTAAGTCAATTTACCCGACCCGGGCAACCCGTGACCCGGAGTACAACACCCGGGTCAGACTCAAAAATATGCAATGCTATGAAAAAATGACACGCAAAATAAATAACATAAGAACAAATTCATCTGCAATTGCAGTTGTGTCTGCGCATACCTCACAAAAAAAAGATAAAAAAACAAAAAAACTTGATTAGGTTAATTTATTTTGTAAAATTTACGTTCATGCGTTTAATTAGTCTTAATCTAGTGTATGCACGTAATCAACCAAGTAAAGACAGACCGGGTAAGAAACAGGTACTAACTTTGCATTTTTTTCATGTTACCCGCTAATTCCAGATTCCGAAAAAAGATGAAAAATACAAAAAACACACCAGTATTTTTTTGCCTATTCTACTAAATTTGACTAGTATAAGCTTGAATTTATTCTATTTGCTGTTGTAAATTATATATGTATATTTATTCGGTGTTAGATAAAATCCGTTAAAATTAGTTTCAGAACGGTTTTTAAATAGCTGCATGCATCAATAACACGTAATCAAATACAAGTTAAACTTAACCAATATAAAATAGTATATATTTTTTTAATTTTTTGACAATTACATTTTTGCATACCAGCCCGTCGCTATTATTTTTAATCGTACATTATGCATCTAAACTTTATTGTTATTTTTCATTTTATTTTTTTGTATTTGGTTTTGCAAGGTTATAATCAATAAATCGGTAATTGTTTCTAGATTTTTTCTGCAATAGTTGGTCGCCTTTCTCTTGATTTAAAAAATTCTGTCTTAGATATTAATATAATTATATTAAAAAGATTTGCAAAACAAACATCACAAAGAGTTTTTTTGTGGTTTTAAGAAAACAATTTACGAAAAAAACATCATGAAATTATAGTGAGACACAACGCGACGTTTAAAAACATAATTATTATGCATTATTTATTATACAATTTTTATTCTTTTTTCGTAGCAAGATGCAACGGAAAACAACCAATCATATTTGTATTACGCTAATATCTAAGTTTTTTTTATACTATTCCTTTACTGCGGGTAAATATCTGATAAACAAACAAATCAATAAGAGTATAAGTTGCCAACTTTTAAAGCGAAAGAAGAAATATCCAAAATGCTAGTTTGTTATATTTTATGCTCTTTTTTTCAACCGAAACAAGCGACAGTAACCGTTTACGGATACCTAAACAATTATAACGGTCAGTAATTAGGTAATTGCACGAAGTAACAATTACCGACATTTATTAATTACATTGATTTTAAAAAACTATAATTTGAAGTCTCAAAGTGTATAGATAAATGTTTTATTTTGTAAATGGCATTTATAGGAGACTTTACTAAAAAAATCAACAAAAAAGAAGTGTGCAAAACATTTTTAAAAAAGTTCTTAGTACATAGTACGCTGATAAACAAAAAATAAAAGAATTTTTGTATAAAAATGTAAGTTTTATTTTGTCCTGATTGATTTTGCGAAGAATAGAGATGTTATACATGTAATAAGTATATGCTTTATTGCACTTTACAAAGTTTGTATCTTTATTATTTCTTTTTCGATATTTATTGTGCAAGCAACTGACATATATTAATACAGATACTACTGTAGCAAAATGACAGCACGATATTGAAAAAAATTAAAACCAAAAAAAAACGCTGACCCGACCCGGATCGACCCGGACCACTTGACCCGGAACCCGGAACCCGGAAAAAGTTCAAAATGTTGGACATGTACCACCCTTGATTCATGTAATGCTTTTGAAGATACACAGTATACTGAAACATATTTTAACGGCCGGTTTTTGAAGAAATCGCCTGAAAAATTAATTTCCCGGAAGTTTACATAATTACCTTGCTTTACATTAAATCCATACAAAAAGCGATAAAAAACACATAATATAAAAGATAAGATTTTATTAAATTATACTGTGGTTTTACTTCAGCTATTCTGTCGCATTGTTAGTATGGTAAACACTTTACATTCTGTATTAACATTAAGAGTTAAAATCAACTATTTGTGTAATTCCTGCATTTATTTATAATATTTTATCTATAAAATGCAGAGTCAGTATTCTATATGTTCAATATGCATCAAATAAGCATATTTGTACTTTTATATATATAAAAAATCAAATAGCGGATCAGAAAAGAATAAAACTAGAAATTAAAAACAAAAATATTTTGTGTCCACGATCAAGACATTTTTAAGTTGTAAACCTTTCTTATGGATATTAGATGGAGTACATATTAATTACGTATTCTTAACATAAATTTATGATTGTGACTTAAAATAAGTACAGAATCAATTACTTGTAATCTACATCATGTTTTAAAAAATAGGGTAGCCGATTAAACAAATAGATTTTTTTTGTAGTAAAGAGTGTTAATTTTAATTAAGTCTTTTTTTTAGACAGTTAGATTCTTTGGGTTCTTGATGGCCATTTTTCGTTTGCAAAATTATTCCCTTTTTTATCAGAGCGGGTCTTACACCATATACACAATATATATGGTGTACCTTTTCCATACCCCGACTCGGGTTTTTCGGGCCCCCGGAGATTGTGCAAAAGTCCATTTTTTCGTATAACCCAAAGCCCGGGGTTTTTAATCCCTATACTTAACTTATCATTATATATATCAGATATGTGTAAATTTAAAAAATATATATAATGTTCTTAAAAGAATACATATATGATTATATAAAAAAAAAGCGCGATATGTAATTCTTCCTTGATCTTAATGGTTACAAAAATATTAAAAAATAATGTGTAGCGGATAACTTTGGGTAAAAACAGAAAAATGAACAAACCCCGATCCTCTCCACACTAAAAACAACTCGGAGACTAATGGTTAGGGTATTTTGCGTCGGGTTTTCTTAACATAGTGTTCTTTAAATACTTCTCTTGTATTTTTTCTAATTATATAGATGTTTTCACTCTTCGTTCCTTGCTGGCTATTGACATAGAGTTCAAGAAAAAAGACTTTGAGTAAATGGGTAAAAATGAAGTAAAGTTTGGTAAATTCAGGGCTTCCGAATATGGTATGGTAATAATATGGAATTCAAGTTTTAGGCCGCCCTCTATTATGGGTATTATGGCCATAATGGTATTGCCATATATAAGGTCGTTTTGGTATCGTAAAACTTCATTTTATAACATAATATTTTTGTATTTAAGAAGTTCTTGGAATTTTATTAGCTTTTACAAAGTTTTACCTTTTTTATTTTATTTATGTTATCTTTTGTAAGACAATATAAAAATAAAAAAAATATTATACATGACCTTATAAAAAAAATATATGTGTATTAAACATTATTTTGAGATTTGATACTTGTATATAAAAAATGCAGTACTTTAGGTTTTGTTTCAATTCGGTCGATCCAGGTGATATAATACATACTATTTTTACATTATTTTACAATTTAATTTGCATATAAGTTTATAATCGGTAATTTATGGTAAAATAAAATTTATCCTTTCAGAAATAGATATAGTCGTAAAAGGGAATAAAAAATATGGCTAAAATATGGAAAAAAATGGGAAAAAAATGGGAAAAGGTATAGATAAAATATGCCAAAATATATAAACAATATGGAAAAAGGTTTTCCATTCATAATGAACCTACAATATATGGCCATATATAGACAATACAATAATTTTTTCGGAAGCCCTGAGTAAATTAACAAATAAATCTTTGCTCTTATTTACTCTACACACCCAAAATCCCCAGAGTAACCGATTTGAGAGGTTTAGTAGCCAAACTTACCCTGAACTAGATCTTCTTTTTTAGACTCCTCTAATTGACGATGCGGCCATATACTTACATGATTCAAAAGTTCTAAATTTAAAATAAATATTTTATAATTAAAAAAAATCACTGACATTTAAATTATTTTATAGTAACTTGCAGTAAATTAAGTAACGTTCATATAAGCTTTGTATCTCTAAGTAAATTAATTTATGTCGTTTATGATTTAATATATACAATTTTAGTAAATGATCCTATTTTCGCTTAATCATAGCTTTGTAAGTACGCTACTATGTCTATCAACCAGTTCTTCATGTCCATCAGCATATGATAAGCCTCTAAGTGCAGATAACCGTGTGCCTGGAATTGCACTTCTTACAGCCATATCCGTTTCCTCGTCAGTATATCTATTTCTCCATCTCCTTAGTACTTGTTGAATATGATCCTCAGTGTCTCTTCTTTTTAATGAAACAGGTGCAGCTCTTACTGGCCTGGAACGGGTTCTTTGCGTATCACCTAATGCTTGTAGATAGGATCGACTTTGTATGGGCCTTCTTTGAGTTTTTTCTTCGGCGACACCCAGCAAAGTTCTCCAATCACCGTCATCAAGAGCACTTAGATCAAAGCTTAATTCTCTTTGGGGGACTGGTGGTGGTACCCTTCTTCCGAAAAGAGATCTTGCTGGAGCGCGAAGAGTTGCAGCGGGTGATGGTGGATGGTGATGTCTTACGCCTAATGCATACTCTACAGGGTTATGTGTAAGATGATAAGGAGTTAAGGTTCCATTCTGACCTAACACGAAGTCCCCCTCTTGATCATACTACCCAGGACATATGCCTTGGGAATACCTGCATTTTCAAGTAATGAATTTAACAAGGGGATGGTTTCTAATGTCACAGCAACATTGCTGTGTCCTAGTCGAGCTGCTATCTGACTTGGATGTTCACCTAGTTGACCACGCAGTAATGATGCTGGTGCTGCTCCACGGGATAATGATACTGGTACGGCACGCCTAAAAGAGATGCGGGTACTGGTGCAGCACAACAAATATATGATGATAATATAGAAATTAATAGTAACATAATAAAATATTAACACGTTATAGAGATACTTTTACAATTTTTAGAACTTTTATTTATCCAGGTTTAATGCAAAATATTTCATATTTGTATAATTTAAATTAGGATTGTTTACTAACACACTTTGACAAAAAAAAAACACATAAACTAATAAGCAGATAAAAAGTTGAGTTGCAATTCAATAAATATATTTTCATCAGTTTGACAATTTCAAATGATTCGTGTTATTATATAGAACAGGGTTTCCGAATAGGGTATGGAAAGCGGGCGGGATTTTTTTTACAAAGTTCCCCATAATGGCCATATATGGTATGGTACCTTTTTCGTCTACTATTCGAAAAAAAATACCTATCTCATTTTATTTTTAGGGAATATTGTCCAATTTGCGAAAATTTGTATTGCGTAGAGACAAATTATATGTATGGATTGTAATTTTCTTTTACCTTTACAGAAGTTTTAGGCATTTAAAAGACCAATAATAGTTTGGGTTGATATTCTGCATCCATACAGGGGCTAAAATGTCAAAATTACTTTTATAGTAAAAACACTAATCTAAATAACAATTTTAATCGGTAAACTACCGGATGTCACAAAAAGTAATTTTAACCCCTATTTTGCTTTTTTACGCTTATGCTAGCATACATGCCAATCCTTGCGTTCCATTTCAGTATAAGATAATGTTTTTTTTTTTTCATTTCTTTCAATTCTGATTGCCTCTTGTCCCACATAGTTTGTGTTTGCATTGATGTTCCCCGTCAGAAATAAAAAATATTTTGCATTTCTCTGAATTTAGGAAGGTCATAGTAATTTGGGGGGGGGGTGTCGTATTTAAAATCGTCCCCCCGTGGAGAATTGTCCCCCGTAAATTGGGGCAATAAAAAAATAATTGTCAAGTAAATTTAAAAAGAATATAAAATATAGGCGTATACTTGTAATGTAATATACTTAGTCTACTCCCTTTAATAGACTTGTTTTTTTATTTTCGATTTTTTCTTCGTCTTTCTTCTCTAGATCTTTGTAATTTCATGAACGATGATTTCATGAGAAGAGAATAATTTAAAAAGAATAAAATTACCGGCCTTGAATCATAAAAATATACATTATAACAACATAATATCGTTACTTATATATAATTATATAGATTTTTGCGATATTTACAGTTCTCTCTCTAAGTGTTAAACATGACCAATCAACTCGAAGGAGATTACATAAGTCCTAATTGATGTCACCATGCATAACAAAACAAAGCTTTTAATCATAGTTTTATAATTTTTCATTGATTTCTACTCGCGCTTATTACTTTTAATTTTTCTTACGAGTTGATTGTTTATGGTGAATATTTAGAGAGAGAACTGTAAATATCGCAAAATTTTTTATAATTATATATAAGTTTTGTAATTATGTTGTTATAATGTATATTCAATGTTTCAAGGCCGGTAATTTTAGGGCGTGTCTGGTTTGGTACAAAACAGTTTCTTTTGTATTCTGGTTTCTTTATAAAAATCGATTTCTTTTAACTTACCTTATAATACGAACTCTTTAGTGATTTTTCCTTTGATTATATTACTTTATGTAGAGAATTTATTAGAAACTAGTCAGATGCAGTTTCTTGAAAGAATCCGTTTTTAGGGGTAAGGAAAAGAAATCGATTTCTTGGAAAGAAACTAGAATGCGACAGAAAAACTTTTTGTACCAAACCAGACACGCCCTTATTCTTTTTAAATTATTCTCTTCTCATTAAATCATCGTTCATGAAATTACAAAGATCTAAAGAAGAAAGACGATGAAAAAATCGAAAATGAAAAAAACAAGTCTATTAAAGGGAGTAGACAAAGTATATTAACTTACAAGTATACGCCGATATTTTATATTCTTTTTAAATTTACTTGACAATTATTTTTTTCTTGCCCCAATTTACGGGGGACAATTCTCCACGGGCAGACAATTTTCAATACGACAGAGGGTTTAAAATATGGAAAAATTATGGAAAGAGGCTTCCCCCCATAATGGCAAAAAATTGCATGGCCATAATGGCACGCGCCCATAATTGTTTCTGAACCCCTGATATAGAAAAATGTGTCAATAATAGGCATAGGCGCAAGGAGAGGCAGTCGGGGGGGGGGGTGACACGTCGAAAAGTGCATCCATCAAATAGAGTCCAGACGGACAGAATCTGATGTCAAATACTGTCCCCCTCGTCAAAAAGTGTCCTCCTATAAATATAGGTGTATGAAACTCTTGTCATTAGGGTCGGAATTTTACGAAAAATATCGAATAACTATATCGAATATTTATCAGTCTAGATACGTGAATATATTCGAATACAAAATAAATATGGATATAAATACAAAAAAAATATTTTAAAAAAATTATATAAATTTCTGTACAATTTTGTTTGTGTATAAACGGTTTATATTTCTTTAATTAGACGTTGCAAGAAGCCAAAAGTTCGTTTCCGCATACTTTGTGTATAAATCTAATAAAACTGCAGTAATCAGGATATTTTACGTGGTTCACAGCATATTTAGATGACAAAGACAGTGATCTGCAAAAATTTTAATTTTTTACACAAGTATACGCAGTTTTTCTTGTTACTTTTGCAATTGCTTGCTATAAAGTTGCATCCTGTATTTTCAATTCTTAAAATTAGGCTCAAAAATTATTAAGAGGGGGGTTAGTACATCGAACGCCACTATTTGCTTTTTTGGATACTCACCGTAGCATAAAAAAGAGTTTTTCCACTAATATTTATCTATATTAGTAGATGAACAAAAATCTGGTAGGACATAAAATATTTGGAAATAAATTATTTGTATTTTTACTTGTAAACTAAAAATAAAAAGCCTGAAAAAAAACACTACGAATATTTGAGCAAAGATTTCAATATTCGAATGCTCCAAAATGTTCGAATAATTCAGTTATTCGAATTCCAAACCTTACTTCTCATACTGATTGTTTCATAATGAGGTAGATAAAAATCATTACATTAATTTCTAAAATAAATATTAAGTTTCATGTTTCGCTTTACAATCTAATACGAAACAAGTAGATTTGCTTTTGAAAAAATGGATATTTTCAGAGGAAAATTAAAAAATAGAGGAAACCCCATATAAAACAAATCCTGTATTTTAAAATTAATCCGATAATTTGCACATTTCTTAATTGATTTGATTAGATATTTAAAAAGCTGATAGATTTACGGTCGGAATTGTATAAGAACAAACTAAGAATAGATTAACTAAAAATTATTTCCAGAAAATTCAAACTCCAAAAAGAAAGTTGCATTTTGATAATAATTGAAACTAAATACTAGGGGCTTAGAAAAAAAATGACGGCGGCTATATATGGTCATATAATATATGGTCATTATGGGAGGATGGAAGTACCCGTCACCACTATATCTATATGCTATTATATCATGGAAAATATTAAGATGACAAAAGATTGTTTTTGTAGATAAATTAATTTACAATGTTTTTAAGCCACCGAAAAGTATTTTAACAAATTAATTACTTTATTGTATCTACTTGGAAATACACATTATTACAAATATCATAATAAAGGTGTCCTTAATACAAGAATGCACCGTAAAATGACTACAAAATATCTGGAAAATTTATTTTGTGCGTCTAAGGAACTCGTTCATACAAAAAAATCATTGTATATTACAATATCATATTTCATGGAAAACCTAGAAAAGAAACCATACAAAGTATATTGGTAAAATTATAGCAAAATTTTTTCCTTATATCATATAAAAATTTTAAGTCTATATGTTCAATGTTTTTTATTGGATTACTCGTAAAAATTTACAGAAAAGAGTGTAAAATTTAATAGTTGTAACTAAATTAGATCGTGAAAGCATTTATATCAGATATTTTATTAAGGCTAAAAACAGAAAATATAGATTTTTTCTATAGTAATTCTACATTTTTGGGTTAAAAATACTGAAAGTTGCCCGAGAAAAATATGAATTACCGTGATGGCTATACAGGCCGAAAAAAAAACGCAAAAACGTGTCGCTATATTATGGCCATACAAAATTTTAAGTCCCTCGCCTAATACTAATTTGCAAGCTCATAATGTACAGATTTAACATAAAATAAGTTTGTGTGATATTGGTAAATATATAAATTAATTATTTATGCTGTTTTTTCTATATTTAACTACATATCTACTATTTAATCCAATTTTTGACAAAAATAGGCAGCAAAATGCATTTACGTAGTATTTTGATCAGAGCTCGGAAAATTTAGGGATCTCTAAAAATATTATAATTTACTAGTAATCTTATGTAAAAAGATATGTAATTAGATTATTTTTTAGTTATACATTTGCATTTTTATTTTCTTTCTAAAAATTTTGGGGATTTCTTTAGGATTAAAAATATTCAACCTCTATATTTTAAATAGACATTATAAATGCCAAGAATAAGTTTAAAAAGAATAAAGCCTATTTAACGTAGCATTGGCGTATTCAGGATATATTTTACGGGGGTGGGGGGGGGGGGGGGGTGGTCAAGTAAAAAAGTATAAAAATTGAGTATATTTACAAATTCCCTCCTTTTAAAATTTTTTTGTAATATTTTTTTATTTTTAAACATATTTTACGATTAGGGGTTGTAAGCAAATACTTTTTTTATAAAAAAATTTTACCCTCAAACCAGGGCAAGCATTTGTTTTTACGGGAAGAAGAAGTAAGACCCCACAACCCCTTCTGGATGCGCTACTGTCACAAAGTAAAGCGATTGAAAATTTTACAAAGAAATATCCTTTGTTAGAAATTACTGATCCACAATCCGTGCAGTGTAAAACATGCACAAGAACAGTAAGATGTAGTAATGGACAAGGAACTGTCCCCCAAAATACACAAACCAAATTTAAAGACTATATAAAAGCAACTAAAGACTCCAACATTTTTCAATTCGAGCTGCCGGTGGAGGAGCGAAAAAAAGATTATTAGAAGTTTTGGGGCGAATCTGGATTCAAGAAACTATTTCTTTTTTTACACACTAAAAATTTTTAAGAAGTTACCGAATCTGACTTTATGAAAAAAACTATTTCTTTCTCGATCAATACGATCAAAAGAACCACTGTATCTGGATTTA